>LUCM01005208.1:170171-185812 GCA_008360955.1 Fasciolopsis buskii | reverse complement strand
GGTTTGTGTAGGTGCTTCAAAATTGTTGGTTGACTATCCACGAGATACCCGTAATTGATAGTTAAAGGCACTAAGTGGTATAACTCGAAACCGCAATCAGTGGCGTTCTTAAATTCGAGACCTTTTTTGTGTCTCCAGCCACCTAGTTGACGAGTCTTTCGGACCCCATCACGAAGGACGTAAGGAGACCTCCTTACCTAAGTTCATGTACATTTTCTCATCCGCCTTGCCCGTCAGAATGTTGGACCACCAGAAAATTCTTCCTTCCTTTGGAGAAACCCAAAATAGGGCCGAATATGGTTGACTATTGTTCCTTCTACGCAACACGTAGCCAACCAGGGTAGTCTATAAGCTTCATAAGCTACAGATAAGGGATTCTCAGGAATTGGCACCTAGTATTAAAATTCTGGACTCCACATTACTCACCGGTCACCCCATCAATCTAGCCATATACGAAGACTCGGTGATCAAAAACCTCCAAGCGACGATAATCTCGACACGCATAACCAAGTCTCGCAACCGTACAACAGACGACGCACTGCGGCCACATAACACGACGCTTTTCAACTCAGTGAAGTATCAGACGACGCCAAAAGCGCTTCAGTCTAGTCGTAAGCTGCTCGAACATCTCGCGTATACGACGTTTCCCTACTACGGTGTCGAGCTGCCATCGTTCGGCATGCAGCTGCAAGCGTAAGTTGCACGATCGCATAGTTTAGTTCCTCTCCCACCCGTATCAAGTCTCCGGCACTGCTGTCTCTCAGTTTGTAACGCACTTTGCACTTTGAAGGTGCGAAGCCATATACAAACCGAGTAACCTCTCAGAGAGTTTATGCTAGTGCGGTTGCACGGTTCGTGGATTCGAACAGGCACGCCCTTGCAGACACCTACAAAAACCGGTTGTTTTTTTTCCTGAAAATCCTGACTGAATTATACCTACAAACAAATCGATTGCATTGCCGTTTTGTCATGATCGGTCGAAACGAAATTCGATGCTCGTCTCATTGCGTCCGATGGCAATCTCCGACTCATAGACTTTCTTTTCTCCATTTTGATGGACAACGCCATTGATGCCTCAAATTAGTGATACCAGCGCGCTTTCGTATTGGCGACGCGACTTCCTTTAACATATAACCACCACGTGAGATATAACTACCCAAATAAGAAAGTCTGTTTAACTCACCCAATTCATTCTTTTCGAGAAAAAGGTTCGACTGTGAGCCAATCCAGTCCTGCAACAGCATTTTATACTTTGAAGGTACAAAACGCATCCCAAACATACATATATATCATAGTTCAGACGATCGAGAAAAACTTGCAACTTATTTGAATACTGACCCAGTACCAGAACGTCGTTTGCATATTCTGAATCAGACACAATCAGAGCACGTTGATGCAAGGTTAACGATTGTCCAAATTGTCTGAGCAAATATCAATGCCACTAGTCTCACAGGAGAGCAGGGCTATCTACACAATCACCTTAATAACAAAAATGCAAAAAGATAAAAGGAGGCAATCCTGATGAAAACCGCTTTCCGAAGTGAACTCGAGCGAGAGGTCGCCATAAGCACGAACTCGGCTTTTGGCAGTTCGCATGCAGAAATCGGATGAGTGAAATGAATTTCCCTAGCACATCATTTGGTGATAAATATCACCAAGGGATTGCATGATCGACTGAGTTGAATGCCGTTTTCAAACCGAGATGGACAGCAATCGTTGGTGTACCGAATGCCCCTTTTCCAAGATCTGTCGCAAAGTGAAAACCCGGCTAATGCAACCTCGACCGGGACGGAAATCCGTTCGATTCTTAAGCATACTCTTCCCAGGTGCTGGATTCTCACCCGAGGATAATGCCAGCATGCAGTCTGGATGACATGCCCACCAACTTATTTCCTTGGTGAAGTTGCAATGGGAATTTATCGCTTTTCTTGTAATTTTGGACAGTCAGCGATTCACAATAATACGTTCCTATCTCTCTACATTCCACGGTAATAATTCCGCCGTTTCAGAAGCCTAGGTGAATACGGTGATGTGGAACCTTATGAATTTTCAACTCAGCTTGGTCATCTTTAACATACTTCTCATCTCGTCTCGCCATCTGTCCCTCCCACCTAGGTTCGCGATTTATTGCGTCGAATGATCACTGTCGATCCTATTAAACGCGCCACCATTGAGGAAATTCGTCGTCATCCGTGGTTCGTCGAGGATTTGCCCAACCACTTATTTCCCCAAGAACGTGATGAGGATGCATCAATTATTGACAAGGTGAATTATTGTGTAGAAATGCTACTGGAGCTTTTTTGTATCATATTCGAATCACTTTCGAGGTGAATTAAAATGACGATGCCCCATGTTTTTTTGCTGTATAGACATATTTCAGTACCTCAGGACTGTTGGTATAGAGGAGGACGAACCAGAGTCTGTATCTACTTACGAAACGTGTTCGAATGCCATTTTTCTGCTACAGTCTCAATAACAACGGGAACTGACTATCACGTAAAACCGGTCTGCAGATCAGTTGTAATGTCCCATGAAGTTACCGCAGTTAACCAGACAAGTTCTATCCTTATCCAACTCTGTTTATCCCCGCCCCGATTAGCATTGATGGTTTGGTATCTTGCGTTTCGAAGAGGCTCGTTCTACCACTATAGTTCATTTCTAACAGCTTTTCACTCTGTGTTCTTGTTTACGTTAGACGCGCTATGTTAGCATACTTATTTCAGTCCTCAACAACAGTATTATTACTAATCTTACTGCGGCCGTTACTACTAATGGCGACAACTATTCCCTCTTTAATCGATAACTTGGTACACTTTTGATGCGTTTTTTCGATTGTATTTGATACCAGTGCCATACAGTTTTTGGCGCGTGCGTAGCATTACCGTCGTTCCGTATTCAACAACTCCAATTTCAGATTAACGACTGCATAATTTTCCTACTGAGTCCCGCCTTCGTTTTAGCCTTTCCCCATTCCTGTAATTATTCACTTCTTCAAAAAGCACGTTCAGTGCCGATTCCAGTCACATGTTTCTCATAGGACTTTGAACCGCGCAGGATGACGGTAGAATAAAGACGTGCAAATATGCGCACACTGACCTCTTCGGATGACGTCATTAGGATGTTGGTGTTCAAGTTTCTAGAATCTAATTCTTCGGTATCTCACAGAAAGGGATGCAGTTTAATGTTCCATTTAATGACTGCTGATTGTGTGCTGATGATGTTGCCTGGAATGGTGATTAAGTGCTTGTGCTTAGAAGATCAGGGTCATTGATCACATTGTAAAAGTACTTCGTGTGACTGTTGCACTTCTGGTGTGGTTCTGTACTTCTTTTTTCAATTGGTTCGTGGGTTATTCACCGTGGTTCCAAATTTGAGCACGATCGAGTTTCGCATGCACCAACTGTTAGAGCGGATGGGCGATGCCTGTTTACAGTGGTGATAAATGACTGATACGGCCTAAATTTTTGTATGAACTTCAATATCTCAATAAGTAGCCTGTCGAAAACATTCATTCCTTCCCACTGCCCCACCTGTCTGAACAAAGTGGCTCAGTTCGTTGACATTATTTATCGTTTTTCGTACCTCGTGGAAGATAACAACATCGTCGATAAGAATAGAGCACTATTCTGTCCTTTCGTTATCAATCTTAGGTCCTGTTTCACTGGGACCGCTTTTTAATTTCTATTTGAACCTAAAGCTGGGTCTTTAAGAGCGGAAACTTTAGAGACTGACGGTGCATGGATAATCACAACGCTTGGGTAGAGTCACCAGCTCCCAATTATTGTTAAAGATCTGGCGGTAGTCGATGCGTATTTGAGTAAGACTACTGCGTAATTTTGCTGGGGATCGCGTTGCGGGATATGATTTGTCTATACTCGTGAGTCTTATGCTCTGGAGTCGCTTAACGCAACCGAAAAGACGCGGAGGTTAAGCAATATTTCGTGATGTTTCGTTCACCACACAGGTTCTTTTATCAAGCAGTCGGAAGTCGTTATAGTCAATATGTGTTTGTCTGTGCTTGTGTTCATATATGCCGGTAGACACATTAGTTTTCACACCTCTTTGTAACGGGTAAAACACTTGCCTGAATTTTGAAACATTTGAACCATCATTCCCACCCGAGTCTGAGTTTACTCAGGCACGGTAGCAAACGAGGTTGTTTTTAAACACATCAAAACCGGCTAAATGAAACTCGTTCCATGAGTATTGAAGTTAAGGTTACAGTTCTGCTTGTAATTGAGGGACGCATGTCGTCATGTTGTGCACTTCAAGCGTTCAGTATTTTGCCGCTGGCACCGTCCGCTTATTTCCATCACTCACCACTGCTTCGGGCAAGCTAGAGTCATGTTTGTCCACCCTCGAAAGGCCCGTAAAACGCTTTGTGCGCTACAAAGCCGAGCGCTTACTCTCATCCGCTACTTCTAGTCGAACATTTTAGTCCATTGCCAAAACAATTTCCCGGAAATTTTGGTCTTCCAGCTTCCCATTCTTTTGCAGCGCCTCGGGTAATCTTGTTTGTGAACCACGCGAGAAAGCTGAAATTTTTGCTTCCTGTTTGTCTCTAAATCCGCCTTCCGCATTTATTTTTTCCTCCGGTTTCTCCTCTTCATTGTGGTGTGATTGCTAGCGAAATTCAAATGCGGCATCCTCTGAATGCACTCAAGTCAGTTGTCCTTAAACTGTAACCTTGAGCTGGCCCCTCTTTCACATCTTCCTTGCCGTACTTCTCTGCAAATTTCTGCTGCTCCGACACTTTGGGAACATGATGTGATTCCTCTCGTTCCCAAACGCGATGATCTATGACCGGGTAGCAGCTGTCGTCGAATTTCTTTCGCTCCTGTTATTTTGGAAGTTTTCTCCGATCAACGGCCTACGTTCCTCGAAATCGAAGGGCTGATGAGCGCCTGGTAAAATGGATTCTGACCTCTCTGTCCTACCGATGATCTGCCAACCTTCATCTAACTTCCGGTCATCTAAACTGGACAACGTACTCTCACTCGATATATCCAAAACTTCCTACCGAGTTTCGTACGAAGACCATCTGATGAAACTGGTCACTTTTGGGTCTTTCTTGGCTCATATTTACACATGTTAACCTTCCTCAGTTAAGAATCCACCTCTCTCTGGGTTGTTGGAGCTCTGTTTCAGTCTCTTCCTGTGAATGCCAGCGTTCCTTAACCTTCCTTTTTATTTAATAATACTACAACTATTGGTTCTGAACTGGGGTAATCCAGTGGACTGTTTGTTATCCCAAAAGGTTAGAAATTCTAACTTCGAACCCACTAGTCACTTTGGTAGAAGGTGGCAGTTGGGTGTCCCCCAGCTTTTTACGACACCGGATCCATTGGGACCCTACGTGGTTCTCCAAGTCTCAGAATCATGATAACAGATTTGCCTCCTTCCTGTTTAATAGGCCTTTCCAACTTTGAAACATATCACTTCTACTGCACTCATGCATTAAGCATGTAGTAAAAAACCAGTCCGTTCCTTTGGCGTTAATGTCACCTTACATTGTTTCCTTCCTTACTGCATTCCCCGCTACTTCAAAAAGAACGTCAATCATGACCGTAGTAAAGTATGTTTACCCTTGTGATCTGATCTCGAACACATCGGACTCACAATTGTGTTATTGCTGGTGTCTTTTAAGCTTGTTTTCTTCCGATTTTTTCGACGCATCATTCGTTCTCACTGAATGTACCTTCGAATTCAATTCTGTTTCTCTTCTCGGCTTACTGATAAATTCTTCATCATGCTGGTTTTCTCATATTTCACTTTTCCTATTGCGCGACTTAGAAAAATTGTCTGTCGAAAGGGCGCTGGAGGTATGCCGGCAATCGGTACTTCGCTGCTTTCCACACAAATGTTTTTCTTTAACAACCCTAACCGGAGCCTCTGACTCAAAAGTTTCACGCACAAAACTGTGGAGCGTTAGCCCAGCTCGGGAACTCTGAATAAACGCATGCTTATCACTACCTACTCTGCTGGAATCAATGGTCAGTGGTCAATGGCGCTACGAGCAGCAAATTTATGGAGCTCATCGGGATTGTGGGACGGGTACTGCTAGGAAGTCCAGCCACTAAGGCAAAAAAGGACTACGGTTCCCAACCACAGTTGTTGCTTATAACAAAAATCTACCCGCAAAGCAGCGGCAGATGGCTACATGGAAGCCCGTTTATTTGGGTTAGTTATTCTCTCACTCATTTTTCCAATTGAGTTGCCAGCTTAAATCAGTCTGAAACTTGAAGGATCAGGAGACTACTCAACCAGGCCTCTACCCATTGACCTTCCAGGTATGATTGCACCTTCAGCTTGAAATAAATCATCCTGTGTAGCTCGTTGGGTCATGGAAGCACACAAACCGTCACACCAGCTCAAAGTGTAATCTCACTGTGACGACGATGCGGTAAAAAAGTATGAAAATCTTAACCAGTGCACGGGCTCGTGTGGTTGGAGTTACACTACCGGGCTCATCACCATCATCGTTCAGCGTTAAACGGCAAGGCAAGCCTCACTGACCGCTGCCTTTCCCCAGAGTTACACGTTTATATAAAAAGAGTGAATATCAAAGGGGAACAGGGAGTGGACCTATACAGGCGGGAAAAGATAAGATGCTGCTGTAGCCAACACATGGAACACAATCTACCTCTACAAACGCACTCTTTCAATCATTCTGATTCGATAGAAAATGACAGCACGATTGCCACTGTTCACGGTTCACTGCCATATCCTTCAGTGTCTCCAGCCAGCTAGTCGACGAGTCTTTTGGGCCCCAATCACGAAGGCGTGAGACACCTACATTACCTAAATTCGCTGTACATTTTCTCATCCCACGTTGCCACGTCATCTGTTGACCTCCACATGGTTTCTTCCATTCCTTAGGAGGAACACAAAATAGGACACGGTTTGGTGGACGATTGTTCGTCATACGCAACACGTGACCAAACCAGCGTAGTCTGCTAAGTTTCATACGCTGAAACAAGTTATTCTCAGAAGTGGAACCCAATACCAGATTCCTAACCTCAATATTCCTCACCCGGTCACCCCATCCAATCCTAGCCGTAATGCGTAAACATCGGTTGTCGAAAACCTCCAACTGACGAACATCGTCCACACGCATAATCCACGTCTCGCAACCGTACAACAGAACTGAACGCACTGCAGCACAGTACACACGACCTTTCAACTTCAGTGAAATATCAGACCGACGCCACAAAGGCTTCAGTCTAGCGTAAGCTGCTCGAACCTTTGCTATACGCGTTTCCCTCTACTGTCGAGCTGCCATCGTTCGGCATGCAGCTGCCAAGGTAAGTTGCACGATCCATAGTCATTAGTTCCTCTCCACCCAGTATCAAGTTCGGCACTGCTGTCGTCCAGTCTTGTAACAGCACTTTGCACTTTGAAGGTGCGAAGCATATACCAAACCGAGTAACCGATCTCGAGAGTTTATCTAGTGCGCGTTGCACATGGTCCGCAGACTCGAACGGGCTGGGGTCCATGAGATCTCCTAAGCCATGGTTAGTATGAATAAATGATATGGTCGGATGCTAGTATCTGTTGCGCTCTTGCATTCAAAATCCCCCCTCTTCCAGATAAGTTGTTCGATTTAGTATTTTTCAGTCGATATTTCACTATTCCTGGTCCTTTTTTCTTTTTGAGTAGTTGGTGGTGTAAATTTGCACAAAATTAAAGAACTTAGGTGCAAGATTAACGGTTATGGAAACTGAACTGCGCTTCTCGCGTCACGAGCAGACGTTTTTTCACCCCAGATGGTCTTTGAATCTCGAATCGGACCCGCTCCTGACTAGTACAGTCACATGCGGGTTGGGACTTAGTTTACTTCTGTTTCTCTTGTTTGCAGTATCCAACGATCGTCCGGCTGATCGACGGTTCCTTGACTTTCTGCCTGTACTCACTAACTTAATGTCGGGTGGTTGTTTTTTGTTCGCCTTCCTATAACTTCCGCTTATCGCATGATCAGACAGCCAGTCATCTTAATCATGTTTTTTTCTATACGTTGCGCTTCTTTTCAATCTTAGCTAGGAATGATGTGTAACAGGCCATCCTGTCTGTCCCAAAGATCGTTGATTATACTAGTTAATTCTATTAAAATCCCGAGTGATATACTACAGTCAGGTTGAAATACGAAAATAATCGGACCATTGATTGCCGCCCTTTGACAAAATAGGGCAGTTCCAATCAATTTGGTTTTCCCCCAGTAGTACAACTATCCCTCATATAGCGTGAGTGGCTGGCCCCTTTTCAGGTAGCGGTTCCAACATTGATTACCCCATTCAGATGATATTCATGTAAGATGATAGAAACAATTTCTGTTAGGTATAGACCAGTAGTTTTGGTGCTCGGTCCAACCGTGGTCGATCGTGATTACCGAGAACTTGTCTGAGTGTTCGCGGAGTACGTCCTCGGCCGTTCGCTTTTCGATTACCACGATGTTTTTTCTTATGGAATATATATATATATATATATATATATATATATATATATATATATATACTCATGGTCTTGTTCTTATTCCGTTCATCTCCTTGTTTTTGTCTCAGGAAGCTGTGTTCGAAGTATGCCAGGCATGTAACGTCTCCGAACGTGAGGTATTCGCCGCGCTGCTAAACAACGATCCAAGCGATCAGTTGTGTGTTGCCTATCATCTGATTATCGACAACAAGCAAGTTTAGATTAATTCTACTGCCTATATCGTTCAGATGATATTCGCATGGTGCATGGATCTTTGAAGCAGTAACTTTCACACGCTCAACCTAATAAGCGTATTTTGTTGTCGTCGATATTCATGTCTTGCCTGTTACCGCTTCGTACGCCTGAGACCATTCGGAATTATCCCATTGTCATCGTCATCGTCATCACTTCCAAATCTCAAATGGTTTCATCAATTCTCAAATCGAGTTTGCGGTTGATCTATGGTTGCTTATTTTGTGTTTAACTTCCTTTTGGGTTTGAAACCAATTAAGGTTTCCAAGATGTGAAATAATTTCTCTAATCAGCGTGACATCGTACGTCGATGTTTGCGTACCTTTGAAAATTAGAGGCACGTGCATGTGGGTTTCTACAAACCGAAGGTACAATTATTTTGATAAGTCGGTGCGTATAGGCCAGAAAACATCAAGCCACGATAAGACTGCATCTCGATACGATGTGACGGCTTAGGCATCGTGATCTAACGAGCGCTGCACGATGTCCTACCTCAAGCCGAAAATCGAGTCATACGTGACAAGTTGGTGATTAAAATACCTGATGGCCATCCAGGTTGGGAGCCGATTTGAGCTGGCAACCGGAGTCGGTACACCTGTCGCTAAATAATGTCGACAGAGCACATTCCCATGGCTTGATCAAACGTTAACTGGCGCTTCGTTGATTAGCATATCTGGATAGGTTTTCGACTCCTTGATAGAAACCCAATCGATAAGTCAATGGAAAAGTAATTTTTAACTGTGCAGCAAAGAATGTTCCACTGATTGAACTTGACAGTCTCCGTTGGATAATTTCCGCTTCGGTGTCACCTTTGAAAGGCAAACGAACGTATACGGGTTTCTTTACTGGTCCTATTACTTTTTGTCTTACTTCGTGTTTTTCCATAGTTTTATTTATGAATCTTTCGGGGTATCCATTTTGTACGAATACGCTCCGCAGGAAACGAAGTTCATTTTCAATTGTGTCGTCCGTACATATTCTTCTTGCTCTATCAACTAAACAGCATATTAGGTTCCTCTTCGCTTGTAACGGCACAAAGCTGTGAAAATGTATGTACTGTCCGTTCCATGTTGCCTTTCTATAGACTGATAGTTGTGCAGATCCGTCCTGCCGTCGCCTTATGTACACATCTAATTATGGTAAACCATGGTCTGCTTCTTTTTCTAGTGTAAAATGTACGTTTGGATGGACACTGTTAAATGTGTGTAACATGTGGTTTACGTCTGCATGTTGCTCTACAACACAGTATATCATCAACATAACGTTTGTAAACGGTACAGTGCCTGATTGGTGAGCGCAGTTCATTATTCTCCAGTTTGGACATAAAGATATCAGCAAACAATGGTCCCAGAGGAGACCCCATTGCCACTCCGTCCTTTTGCCGGTATATTTCACCATTGAATTGAAATTGGAAAAGTAATTGTTTTAAGCATATGGATTTTCGTAAAAACACTCCGCTCTGTCTCGCGGATGGGTTATTGTTAGGATCAATGATTTTTGTTGGGGATCCTGAACGTTATCCTCTTTAGCGGCTAGACTTCCTAGAAGTATTCATCCACCATTTTTCAAGAGTTGCACAGCTGCAAGGCATCCTGTGCTGTATCGGTCGTCGCGCAGGTTGGGTAGTGAATGATAAATAGACTTGCTCAGAGTATCCCTTCTTTTGCTGAGTTTTTATCTTTTATCCCCAGTAGTCTTCCAGTTAGCCATGACGCTGCCACTGATAACGACCGATGCCCACAGGGGTTCATTATCAAGTAATATGATGAAGGACTTTTCAACTTTTTCATATTTTCTTAATCCTTGGCAGTCTCCCAATACTGGCTCCTTTCTTGTGTGTACTTTTGTGCAGACCCCTCTGTGAGTGTGTCCAACGCTCATAATGGACTTACCAGCGATTGGTATTTGCTATATTGAATTTGAATGGATTACGATTTTTGGGACACGTGTTATGCATGTCCGCAGTTTGACGTCCTCGATGTTCGCTGTTCTCGGAAGCTGATGATGGTTGAAACATGGGTCAGCGTGTTCAGTCTACAGTGTGGGGAAAAGGTAGAATGAATTATCCCGAATCGGCCGAATTAGATTACCGGGCTGGGATATGTGAAATCCTCAATGTGATGGATGGAGATCTTAAGTGATGTGGCTAAATGCCACTAGAAATTCGTTTCTGACTCATGATCTGCAAAAGACATGGAACTTAACTAACGTCTCTTACCCTTGTGAAACATGGGTCCAGCACTCGAGTAATGTGAATCAGCTAACCACGCTTGGTATCTTGTTAGTGTACTTTCCATACTTCCTAAGACGAAGCAGTTTGAGCTGCCGTTCAGCATGGTGCAAGAATCGTTTTGACTTCCAAGGCTGAAGCAGTTCTTGTAAACTACATTTCGGTTAATGGTCATTTGTTTGTTGTGGGATTCTAAGGATCATAGCGTCCGAAAAGATAGTTGTGGTATGCATAACTTGTTTGTATTTTCGACATGATCTCAAAAGGACTGTAGGTTTTACAAGCAGCTGGATAAGTTTTATGACAAGCACACCATTCTCTTCCGCACTGTCGAACGCCCTGACATCGTTGAGCCAACTAGTGGTTTTAATACATACATCGGAAAACTTAGTGTGCCGGATGTTTTTGATGAGCGTTATGGATTGCCTTCTCAGGGTACCGATGATAACGCACATATGCTTGTCATTCTTTTGCCAAGCGATCAGTTACTCGTATCTGGTATATTTCTAAGTTAGCCGTGCAACGTTTGCGTGACCTATATATTCTCAGCAGTTCTGATCTTAGACTATCGCGTAAGATGGGAATTTTGTTGCACAGTAATGGTAATGGGAGCTGGGAACGTATCAAACAGCGAAAACGCAGAGCACTAATTTTCGTCTGTTACCCTACATACGACTTCCGCCAAAGTGCCTCATTTCGTCATTTCTGTTCAACCCATTCATAAACAAGGTAATGGTGAACGTCTTAGGAAGTCTGAAAGACCTATATGCCGAACTGGTAAGTGATGAATACCTCTGTGACTAAAATAGCACCGACGATTTTGCATTCTCGCGCCCATATACGAAACATGCACAACTTGCACTTGGCAAACCTGCATGAGGTATAGCGCCATTCGGCATGTATTCTGCGCGTTCCAAGTGTAAAATGGTAGTACGAGACGGGACGTCAGCGGCTCCGATTTGATGCTCGATGGGAAGCAGCTAACGATTGTTTATCGTTTTACCTACCTAATCAGGTGCATGGCAAAGGAGAGTAGCACGGTAGCGGAGGTAAGCCTGAGCGACATGCGGCGGACTGGAGCAGTTGCGGGGCCGACGTGATATTTCGTTATGGTACACTAAGTTCCATTTTATGGTCTTGAGGCATGGCGTTTGTGTACAGAAGACTTCCGATTATCGTTGTTCGCGCGGAATCTCTAGGATTGGATGAAATGATTGCGTGAACCATGCTGTAGTTAGAAATTAGATATTGGGTGCTGGCCTAGAGAATATAATGTCATTGCATATCCGGTTTAGTAAAATCTGTTGCATGTGACGAACCCGAACCTTATCTTATTTTCAATCTTTATCGAATCCGGATGATTGAAAAAGTAGGTTTGTGCAGTAAGACTGTGTTCCGTTTGTTGGCTACTACAGCATTCTTATCTTTCCCCGCCTGTATACGTCAGCTCTTCCCCCCCCCTTAGATATTCACTTTTCACGGAAACATATAGTTCTAGGGAAAAGGCAGCTATCAGTGAGACTTGCCTTGCTGTTTAACGTTGAGCGATGCTAATGGAGATCAGCAAATGTCATAGAATCAGGGGATTTGAAAATGCACAATTAACTTATGTAATGTAGATGCCTCACACCTCTATGGTTGGGGTCCACAAAATCCGTCGACCAGTTGAGTAAAGGCACTGAAGGATGTGGCAATGGGCAACAAATAGTGGTGATCGTGTTACCACTTTCTGTCGAATCAGAATGATTGTAAAAAGTACTTTTATACAGTTGAACTGTTTCTTCCGCAAGCTGGTTACTGCGGTGTTCACAGTCGCATTTGTGATATTTGAGCTTGTGATCAAACGATTAAGCAAGACGGCCATTTCTTAAACTATTGAAAACCTTCGCTGAAGTGTTTCACATTCGTACTGGTCTTGTCATTGAATGCTACAAAACCTTTCGGTGGTCACCATAAGGACATTTAAGACAGCACTTCATCCTCATAGCTTAAAGTGTTTTCAGGCCAACCAAGTTACACGTATCGCATTCCTATAGATTTCGTGAAGAGCCGAAAACCCACCTTCATTTATACATTTACAGATCTCGGTTTACTTTCGTTAGGTGATTTTTTTCGGGATGATTCCAAAGCTGATTTGCATGCTTTTCTGATCCCGTTTGGAGAGCATTCGTATCATATAAGCCCCTACTTGATTTGCGTGCAAACTGGAGTTGAGAAAGAGCAATGATCCTTCACAGATTGGGACCTGTTACTCTTAGATGTTTACGTCTTCTCAGGTAGCTTCAGCAAATATTTTTCCATCCCCTGCATGCCATCAAATTTCTCCGAATACCATGATAGACGTTTCGGTTCTGTACTTAATCCGGAGGAAGTGAATAACTTCTACGTAGCTACGGGGATCGACTCGACCAATGCGGTACAAACTCCGACCCCAGGAATGAGTCCGGCCGGTTCATTCCCTCTTTCACAGTCACCGGGACACACCTTGGTCGGGACCCCAACTGGATTCGGGAATCGACCCGTATCGCCTACAAGACCACATCCAGAACGCATGCCCGACGGACCACCGTTGACACGTACGCTCGACCCAGTTGGGGATCAGGTAAATTTAGTCGAATCTTGTCGGTTATGATCCTCGATTTCTGTTACGATTTCTTGTCTTGTCAGCGACATATTCAGTTCTTGTTCGCCTATGATTCATCCCTTGTTCATTTGATTGCCTGGTCAAAACAAACCCATTTCACAGACCTCTCGATTTTGAATACGTTTACAACTTGTGACTGGTATCGTGAGTTTCATGCACTCAGGATCGGTGTGCCCTCCGGATCCTCATAAGATTCCGTCATCTGTGGTGAAGCGCATAGAGTCCTTGGTCTTCCTGGAATACCGTACTCTGCCTGAGATTTATCACATAAGATTCTCAGCCTCTGATTCTGCTGAATACCCTGGCAGTGCTGAGTTCCTGATCCTGAGTAACCAAGACGTGGGAAGTCGGGAACATTGGTCAGGATTCTAAAGTAAAGCTAATTTCAACCCTCTAAGATTTCACGGAATAATATCGTTAAATGAATAAATGATCACTTGCATTACTTCCTTTCCACGTAACCTTGTAGTTTTCAAAATCAAACAGAAAGTACAACAATGTATTTGTAGGCATTAGTTATAAATATCACGATCCGTCAATGAATTGTCTTAAACATGTGTCTCTGTTTTCTTTGGGGGGGGGGGGCACGCCTTTTGGTCAGTGGTTCGGGGTTGGGCTCCCTAAGACAATCCCACCTCCAATCTGGTCAGTTTGGTTATAAGTAAGAATGGACCACTCTGTGGTGGACATCCGACGACTTGTAGGGGAGCGATTGTAAGAATGCTAACAGAATCCCCTATATGATAAAATACATCGAAAGATTTCTGGTCTGTTCTTTGTGATTTCAATGGCGGCATCAGCCAGAAGCACCTAGAGGCTTATGCGGCAGTCGTTAATACATCAACTAGTTCTGTTGTTTGGCCTTCTTTATTATTTTGTCATGCGTTATTCATTGTCGGCTTGCCACTGCTACGAAAAGGTTCGGAAGTGTATACTTAAATTCACTTCAGCCAGCAAGCAAGAATTTACATTCATGTGGCAGAAACATTTTCAGTTTGTGAAATAGAGGGGACCATGTCGAAGGCTGACAAATAGCCTAGAAAACATATGGCACGGTTCTCATCGGTGCAACCAAAGATGATCAAGAGATGTGACGGCATCCAAAGCGGATCTGCTCAGTTTCTAAGCCTATTGAAAGAGGTCGTCAGGGCACCTCACAGAGGAACGCGAATTCTTAAATACAACACATGCAAGCTTGAGACCACAGGAAACTTGCACAAGGCGAATCCTTTTGGTTAAAACAGTGGAATTACAGGACTTTGGAACGGAAACACCGGCGATGTGTTTCCAATAGTCAAGCACAAAAATGTCTCATTGATGTGTCAATAAGGGAAATATAAGCATAAATCTATCACAGCAACGAGCCTTAAAAAAGATAAACATAAACCCTCAAGACCTGCCCACGCGGTTATTGTAGTTGTGCGAAGAAGAGTTTTCTCCTTTGGTTATCGGTAGTTTGCATGTCGTCTCCCGGGCCAAATGTTACTAGGATATCATTAAGCGACTCAACGAAGGCAAGAATAATGCTGTCAACGTCCGCAGTACATTCTTTAAATCTTTTCCCCGGACATTGTTTGAATGTTTTGCTATAGAAACTTAATGTTGTCCTGTAAGGTGGCAAACGACATGTCCAATACGTTTAATTTCTGTCAGGTTGGTGATTTGTCTGTTCCGTGAACTGTCACGGACTTCATAGAAGTTCTTCAGTCTGGTGGTTATGGATTTTAATAGTTGCGAAGGAATACGGCAAGTATTGAGGGCTAATGGTTTCGTGGGCAATCTCTGTGAAAGGTTTGACATTTTCTTTCAATATAGTTTCGAAATAGAAACAAAAGGGATATGAAAAGGAATTGTGAAGAATGATATTTCCATGCGTCAAATTACGGCAATAAACTTGGATTCGGTCTATTTTTATATAAACGAGTATATATATATATATAGGCGAAAATATCACCTACCTGATAACGAAATCAAAGCTGTAAAAGCACTCCACAAAAATCGAGAAATAGTCATACTTCCCGCAGACAAAGGTAATGCAATAGCAGT
>LUCM01005208.1:154659-168646 GCA_008360955.1 Fasciolopsis buskii | reverse complement strand
GGGGGGGGAGAGAGGTAGTGAATCAACCGAAGGAAAATCATTAGCATTTCAGCACGCACCTAAATCGATGAAACAAGGATTCGCCATCCCAATGCAATTATTTCTGCACGTGGCTTGACGAGCTGGGCGCCTACACGACCCAACATTTCAAACCGGTATATGCCAATATAGTCTTATCCAAGACCCGGATGCAGAATAGAGAGACAAACAGACGGACAGTGCACAAAACCGAACGGAACTAGCGATCCCATTCAACCACTCATTCACGTTTGACAACGAGTCCTTGTTTGGATCGAAACGTCACGATAAACGTATTAACTCAGTGTACGCCTTCTCAACTCTAAAAATATATACATATATATGTATTATACACCCGCGTAAGAACAAGCATGGTCCCAACGCAACAGTATGTAAATGTAACTTCACAGTAGATGGACTTAAAGGGTAGAAAACAAGAAACCATAACAAACCAACTGTCTTTTTTGTGTTTTCACCGTACATATTTTGTGATTTTTGGTTGTTTTTGGATTATTTCTAGGAGGGGTTAGTTCTACAGATAGGCCATACGGTATTCACACTACTGACTTTGGTTCTGAGCCATTTCTCAGCGTCCCAGCCAACAGCAGTTCTCATCTTTTGGACCCCAACCAGGAAGGCGCGAAGCACCAACCGAGGCCAAAGCCGAAGCTAAATTTTTCATAACTTCTATGTCAAATCATGGTCTGACTGCCACGTCACTTCCGGCCTCGCCCAACACGTGTAAAAAGAGCACGGGGAAGAGAGACGATGGGCAGGCGTACACAATGCGTGTCAAAGACACCGACGTAAAGCAATTATCTCAAACAGGATGGTTGCCTGCACCCAACACACGACGATGCACTTCGCCATTGCTCACCGGACGTTCCCACTAGACACGAGCTATGCTTCGGAGACATCGATGGTGGAACGCAGAAAGTCGCCAAGCATTTTCGACGCGGATAGGCCAGGTCTCGCAACCTTAAGGCTGAACACTACGAATTACATAAAGTGATCTACAGTAAGAGGAGTGAACCACAGTCAACGGATATGTTGTAAGGAGGATGCGTGTGGGGGAATATTCAAGATTCTTCTTGTGGACTTCGCTTTAAAAAAAGTAGGTTGTCGGAGAAACGAGTCGTGGAAGAGATCCCAGAGCTTTTTAATCCGAGGAGTAAGGGTTGACTGAAATAAAGTTCAATATCTAGGGATGAAGACTTGACAGGGATGATTGACCATTTCAGTCCGAAAAGAACGGGGGTCATGGAAATGGTAAATATCGAAACGATTTCAGAGGACCAGAAACCAAAATAACAGCGATAAAAATAGAGTGAAGCCATTGCTCGGCGATGAGCAAATGACTGGAAATTTGAGGTCAAGGAAGGATCATTGTTGAACCGAACGGCTTTTCTTTGGACCTGATCAAGAAGTGAAACATCAGTAGACGATGCTCTGCCTCACATACGACTGCAGTATTCAAATGTTGGGCGGATTTAAGCCTTGTATAAAAGGAGAATGTGGGCGGGTGAAAATAAGAATCTGGCGGGAAATAGAAAATCAGCTTTGCGCGCAGGAGGAGAGGCACATAGCAATACAAAGGCAGGCCGACAAAGTGAAGAATTTCGGACAAACCCAGTAATAAAAGCAATTCAATGGAACTAAGAGGTCGAGTCGAAATTTGATTGGGGGAAGTAACGGTAATGTTTGAGTGAAACAGTAAATAGAGACGTCTTGGGAGGACCTAAACATACTGTTGGTACAACCTTAAGCAGAAATTCGTCCGAGATCGGAAGCAATTGATGCAATAAGAACAGCACAATCATGATCGACGTTAGTAGTGGCAGTTGAGGAGGAAAGAGAGCATCGGAGCAATAGCATCATTAGCGAAACAGTGAAAAAGATTGGAAGTTGATGTAAGAAGATCACCAGTAAGGACGAAACGGAGTTTGGACATGTATGGGACCTTGGGAACACAAACAGCTGAGACCGGACACCGTCTAGTCGGGTGCAAATGGTCCACTTGCTAAGGAAACGTGACATCCACGATACTAGAGCCGAACGGAACCCGAAAGAAGAAAATTTCGACAGGCAGACCTTCGTGCCAAGCTGGATCAAAGGCATCGTGGACCAGCTGAGCTCAATGGTTGTCGAGTACAGCCGACCAGGAATGTGTGCTGACAACTGGCAGTTCGCTTGTAGAATGACGTGAGCGAAATTTATATTGACGATCATTTAGTAAACCTGCTTCATGGGACGGACTTAAGTGGCCGGAAATAATGATGTCAAAAACCTTTGAATATGCAGAAGTAAAGGTGATGGGCGATATTTGTTGGAGTCCTAAAGGTCTCCATGCTCTGCGTTAGGGAAATGACTGGTTTCTCCCACGAAGAGGAGAAAATACTTTGGTTAAGAGAGGGAAGAACAAGACGGCGTAGCATAGGGGATAGCTCTGGAGCACATTTTTAGGATGATGAATGAAATATCTTCCCAAGCGGGAAAGAACTTGACGGATCTTCCTGGTAATTATAGCAGGGAGAAAAGCATGACCGAAAACGTGAGAGGCAGGCGGAGAAGTAAAACTGACAGCGAGAGTGTAGTTTGAGGCAAACCGGGAGACAAAACTTTGACCTTATCAAGCGAGTCGCAGACCAGAGAGCCGAAGAAATTGTGGATGGGAGGGAAGTGAAAAGGACAAAAATAGCAAGGTGTGACCTTTGCAAGTGATCAAATGATCGGCTACCATAGAAGGATGGGGCTAACCTTTTACCTCTGTGGCGTACGAAGCGATCTTTAGCCTTCTGTATGGAGAATGAGCATCTGTTCCTAACTTGCAAAAAGTAATTACAGGATGTTTGGTTGGCTGAACGGCGCCGCCGGTGGTTTGCATAGTTTTTCAAACGAACGGCACGGTTTAGGCGGGTGTAAACCTTTCAGGGGATCGTGGTTTGCCGGGTTTGGTGAAGTGGGTAATGTAAAGACGCATACCTTGAAGGACAGTCTCAGTTGTAAACAGACAGAGGAACATCAGTTGAGAAGCAGCAGTCCTTACATTTACAACAAGCCAGAAAGTCATGAAAATCATTCCAATAGGCAGAGTCGTAGCGCGAAAGGTGCTCTTAGAGGTAGGCATTGGAACGACACAAAAAGTGAAAAATGAAATAAGGCAATGGTCCTATGAGTGCAACGGCGACAGAGGAGTGATATTGAAGAACGATGAAGGAATGTAAGAACGAGATCAAGGATGTGCGCACGGTCACCAAGACGATCGGGGATGCTTGTTGGGCGGTCAGTCAGTTGACAGTTTGTTGCTTATAAAGAAGCCTTAACTTCACATCCTCTGGTCGAAGTATCCGATGAGTATAACAGCTAATCTTCGTGGGTTGCGTGCCACACTCGCTACGTCACCGCGGCATCATGGTTTCGTTTCATTCTATGGATGGCATGCTTGTGGGCGAAAAGCTATTGCTTCCTCGACACGTCTGCTGCTTATTCCGTGAATCTGAGATTAACCTATTCAGGATCAACCGCAAATTCAACGGTCGTTTCCTTATCTTAAATCAGAGAACCCCTTAGGTAAGATGCAGCTCTGTTCCTGAGTCCAGTCACAAAGATTCAAGGATTAGATTTTGTTCATGCATCGAAGCAGGCACACACTTAACCAACCTGAATATGTATACATTTTGCGGACGAAACCGTTGGTTGTCCAATACTTGGGATGGTTAACAGGCTACTATATCCATTCTCACTTGGTGTTAATAAGATGGATCATTTCTTCCACTTTTTTATTTCTCGGTGTCCGACTCGCTGGATACTCGTTGTCTTCGTTTGATGACATGGCGTTACAACAGCCCGTGGGTGGTTCAGGTGCTGCTTCAGGTGGTACCGGTAGTGTGGGTGCTGGTGTGGGTCACTCGGGCACCTCGGACCCCGCCGGACTAGGACAAGTCTCCACGCAGGCTAAGTCGGCGATCGCCGCCGGTGCAGCTGCTGCAGCCGGTATGAAACGGTTTAAATGGCATTTGGGCATCCGATCCCAATCCCGACCGTGGGATATTATGCACGAGGTGTTCAAAGCCATGTACACTTTGGGCTACGAATGGAAGGTGATCAATCCATTCAATGTGCGTGTACGCAAATGGAATCCTGTGTTACAGCACCATTCAAAGCTAGTACTGCAGTTGTACCAAGTGAGTATTTGAGGTCGATATGCGTCATGGCTTGTATGAGATTCTTTTTGCTTACTTCGGCGAAGCCCTTGGAAGTTTTGTAGGCTTATTACAAAACCTTTGAGTCGCTACCCTGTGTCTTATTGTTTGATATCTAGAGGGACCGTGAACCCTTATGAACAACCAATGGCGCGGAGGCCGGCAATGGTAAATTAGATTGGTCATCTAGCTCCCCAAAAAGATCAGAGGTTGGAATCCCAGGTCCTCTGATCACTTCGGCAGTAAACGGTAATTTGCTATCACCCGGCTCGTTGCCACACCTGAACGATCGGGACCTTACGTGGTTCTGTAACACCCCAAGTTTTTGCGTCATGATTAGATATTCCCCTTCTCCTCTTAGTGCACCCTAACGACTATGGGACATGCTCCGTCCCACTTCACCCATGCCTCAAGCCTGCCATTAAGAGACGCAAATTGGAAGAGTCAGCAAGTATGCAAAACTTTACATGATGTTTGTTTTTTATCCCTTTTTATCCTTCGTCGGTTTCTGTTCCGCCATGGTTCTGGTGGCACATGACCCATACATCGATTTGTGGAATTTTCTTCGGACCAGCGACGTTTCTCCGCGCTTACGTCCTGACCGTGAAGCGAAGATGTACCGGCTTTGATCAGTTCTTATGTCGACCCTTTATGATGCTGCTTTGCAAAGTCAATCTTGCCGCCACGTTGTGTGGAAAATGATTTATTATGCACTTCGCCACAAAATTTGCGTTCACGTTGTTTTTTTTACAGTTTCTTCACTTCTGAGTGAAATGCAAGTGTCATTTTTGGATATTGGCACAGTAGTAGCGTAAATAACCTAAGTAGGAACTTAGTTGTCTACATTTCAGGAAAGTTAACTTGTGACAGGAAGTATAAAATAACACCTTGACAAAAGCGTTAAGACCCCTTCATTTGTGTGAGAGTGGCTCTTTCGCTCCCTAATCGTGGTCCACCTCTCGGTAGTAATTTCTGCGTGATTTCGTAGCACGTCATTGTCGATTACCCGCCATTTCCGGGATGGCCATCCTGTATGTGACCTACAACGTTTGAGTGGATTCACTCGTCGAGCGACTCACGTAACAAGAAGACAACATAAAGTTTTTACCCCTCCACATTTGATCCACTCCCTTCCTGGTTAGTCCTGATCATAATGATTAGTAGAATAAGCATTCTAATTGAGCAACTAAATCGTTAGATTGTGAGGATGACTTTATCGGTTTGTCCGAATATGCGAAACATGCACAACTTGCACTTGGCAAACCTGCATGAGGTATAGCGCCATTCGGCATGTATTCTGCGCGTTCCAAGTGTAAAATGGTAGTACGAGACGGGACGTCAGCGGCTCCGATTTGATGCTCGATGGGAAGCAGCTAACGATTGTTTATCGTTTTACCTACCTAATCAGGTGCATGGCAAAGGAGAGTAGCACGGTAGCGGAGGTAAGCCTGAGCGACATGCGGCGGACTGGAGCAGTTGCGGGGCCGACGTGATATTTCGTTATGGTACACTAAGTTCCATTTTATGGTCTTGAGGCATGGCGTTTGTGTACAGAAGACTTCCGATTATCGTTGTTCGCGCGGAATCTCTAGGATTGGATGAAATGATTGCGTAAACCATGCTATGGTTAGAAGTCGGGTATTGGCTGTTGGTTCAGAGGACATGCTATCACATCGTTTCGGGCCTAGTACACTTCGTTGATTGGGAAATGTGTTGTGTAGTATGCACATCCACCGTGCCCTGCATCGGGAATGGCAGTAGCCTCATGGAGGTTAACAAAAACCCTAGAATCCGGGGATGTGAAAATGTTCAAAGAATTTAGATGTGTAGGTGTTTCACGGCTGCGAGATTGGAGTCCAAAAGATCCGTCAACCAATTAACTGGAGGCACCAAACTGTATGATCGTGAACCGTAATGTTTCCCTACTGAAATGGGGCGTATTCAATGGGTTTTTCAAATAGATTGCAGTATAACTCAACTAAACAGATCATGCATCCAGTGAAGGTCTACTGGGTTGCGGAATACTTGGTAGATTCAAGTATGCAAAAACATCGACTTCGGTAGGATTCAAATCTGTACATGAACTCCACTCATTGCGTTTAGTTAACATGGCAAACTGCCATGTCTGGATGGCATCTATGCGAAAATTAAAATCTCCCTCAGGGTCAGTGACTTTCTACTTCTTGATCTCTTCAGCTACTGTGTTCTAATTCGCGAACGAGATTAAAGGAAGAAGTCAGTAAATAAATTTACTGGCGGATGAGTCGGCTACACTGGGAGAACAGGATACAAATAGGTGTTCGCAGCGTTATCCGACGCTTTTGTTTCAGGTCGCATTTCTAGCTTTTGGATTGCCGAGCCCAAACCTTACGGCAAAATAGTTGTTGCAGACATCGTGGCAACCTCTTTGCCCGGTTCATTTGTTTCTTCTGAGCGACTTTGTGAACAATTTATGGTGGACACCGTTTCACCGATAACTTTTAACCTCGGTTGCCGTCAACCGATCTTAGCCCACTTGTCTAGCGATTTGGTGTGATGTGACCGTTGATTCGTGTCTCAGTTTGTTGGTGTCATATGTGAGATTTGGGTACCAGAGACGAAACCTACACAAACGGAAAGTTATTTCGCACGTTCCTAAGAAATGTGCTCGTCGCTGAAATATGGTATGTGCAGACTTCCAGAACCATAGGCTGATGTCAGGATAATGGTGAGGAAATTTCACCAACAAATTCGGCATTAGGCATGCGGTTCTAGGTCACGAAGCTCAGTTTTAAGGAGAAGCATTGAATGTGAATCGGTTAGATTTTTTGACGTGTTGTGTATGCCTACAGGTTGGCTTTCTTGCAATACGGTGTTCTGCAACGAAAATAGTATTCAGAAAACGGGTCTAGATGGCCAGCCTGTGAGTTGACAAAATATACGGAAACCGTAGCTAGTGGTCTACAACAAACAGGCCCACTGAGATCTACGGGATCTTCCCCTGAAATAAGGTGAAACGATTATATCATTAGAACTTTTCTTTTTCTCCATCAGCACTTTTCTTTACTTATTATCTATTTTTTCAGTTGTTCTCTACTGGACGATGCATCAAATTAGTAGCTAAAATCGGAGGGCATCACCTAGGGTGTCAGTGATTTCACGAATTGAATTAAGCCTAAAACGTATTATCTGCTAGAAACAACGGGATAAGTATTCCCCTCTGAAGGAAGTCATCGACGCCCAACACACAAAAATGAAACTCAAAATTGTTTACGATGTGTTTCGGCTTTAATTGAATGGGATTCCAACTACAGAAACTCATGGAGCATCAGCTCAGAAAAGGCGAGTTTCACAATCACTGGTAGATGGTGAACAATCTATTGTCTATCGCGTCGTTATCCCACATGTCTTAGTTGAATCGTCTATGTTTTTCCACTGTAAATACAGACTCATAGTTCGCGAATATCAGCAGTTCTACTGCAAAGCTTTAGAGGTAGATTGCACTCTTCCCATTATATTCATTTCAAAGCATGGATGACTACTGTGAGTGATGTAATGTCAATAACAGCGTTGTTGGTAGATGTAATATGCCAACGTTTCGGCTACCCTGGGTAGTCTTTCTCAAGACAATTGAAACCAATGCATTGCGCATCGATTTTCCGGTACACTCTTTACGTCATTTAGTCATGCATTACTACCTTCCTGCAATGGGCCAATGTCACGGTTGCGCCAGATTAGCGAGATTCAATATGGTTTAGTGTAGTTTTGGTATCATCTTCCCTATTTAATCCAGGTGAGCCACCCAGAACAGAAAAAATCACACAGGAAACTCATTCATATTCGAGTAAACATAGGTGCATGTGTCATCCACTAAACGTGAGAACCGCAGTTGTCAAATGGATTAAACATGTTAGCCCAAAGAGACCACAGGTCCGAATCCCAAATCCGCCGGTTACCTTGGTGGTAGATGCCACTTCTTTGCCTCCCGGTTCGTTGTCACACTTGACTTAGTGAGACCTTCTGAGATTCTATACAACTCCAAGATTCAGTCATGGTTGCTCCGCACTCTGATTTTGGCTGCTACCTTGTTTTTGCATTACAGTTGTATTCACCATTGCCTCACGCTGTTCTGAATCACATCCACAGGTGGATACGCGATCTTATTTGTTGGATTTCAAATGTATTGATGAGAGTCAACATGACAGTGATTCGATGCTTGTGCGCCGAAGGTCGAACAATATGTCTATGTGCATGGATTCGTCGCCCTACACAGGAAGTATGTACCATTCTTGATTTCCTCTCTGTTGTCTGCAGTTTATTTGATCGCAGGCGGCATTTTCGATTTGTTTTGTTTATCCGTTCGTCCGTGTGTTGACGCTCACCTTGGCGGAACTGGGACTAGATATTACATATAGGTGCCTTTTCATGCTTTGTACTTGTCAAGCGCCTGCGAAGATCATTTCCGAGCTTCCCCCCGGGTGCTGTGCCTTCATCGCTGTATTCTGAATGATCGATGCTGTGTGTGTGTGCCTATGTGTGTTTGCATGCGGTTTCTGATGCTGCGATCGGTCCTAATAGTTGATGTTCTAAGGTTGCACAAGTCCAGATGCGTATATTTATTGGGGTTTGTGTGTACCTATGCTCGTGAACGTTATAGTCAGGCCGCGGTCTTTGAACTCCAACTCCACACGTGCCGTCGTCCACTCACAACGGTAAAGGTTTTTTAACTATAGTTTAACTGTCGCGGCGTGCAGCCAGTTAGACCATCGGTTTTTTGTCCCACAAGCGTGATTTGTGTTCATGTAACCGAAATTGTTAGCCATTTTTAACATCCAGGGTAGCCGTAATAACAAGGATATAAAACAGTCAAACCTCGCTTCTGGTATCACCTTCGTCCTGGATAGTAAACGACCCACTTTTCGTCACACTAGAAGTAAATCGAAATGCGATGTTTCCGATCATCGTTCCCCCGTTCTTCGGACCTATTCGGTTCAAGTTATTGAAGACCGTAGCAAACGAGTACATTCTGCTTTGTGACAAATCCCTTAGGTTTGTCAGTTTGTTTTCCTTAACCATTGCCGTTGAATTTTTCTTACTAGCGAACTCATGATTTCCACTGTTCCCGTTTATCCATCACGAATGAATTTCGTGATTTCACATTCATCATCGGTTGTATTCCGGGTCATTTACGACATTTTGATACAGACTTTGGGATGACAAAAAATTTACTATCCTGATTTTTTCGACATCATTCAAGATTAGTCTGTAAAACCTGGGTTGGGGACGGCGCAGAATCAGCTCCCAGTATGTGCATCGCCAGTTGTCACAAATGACTTACGTGATCAACAGGTAAGGTGGACGCTAATTTTTTCAAGAATGAATATCCTCGCGGAAAGGAGGCTGAGTTCTGTGCCGGCTATAGATGAGTCTATCATATCTTTGCCAGCCAACAGGTGTTGGGGCCTCTTTTTGTTTTTCGAAACCCGGCAATCGTTGTATCCTTAAACATTCGCACAACCCACGGATAGATATCTATTGTTGCGCTGTCCGTTGAGAGATGAAATATCTGCGAACTATCTGTCGTTCATCAAAGAGCCGGGCCTTGATGTCTGGAGTGAAGTTGGAGCCCATGGTCAACCATGGGTATTTCTTGTCGTCTCTAGTTGAGCAAGACAAGACTGCCCTATATCCCCATTTGTTTTCTAATTTGCTCTAGAAAATGTTCTACAGAACGCTTTGTCTGGTCTAGCAAGCGTTGTCTGGTCTACCAACCGTCACAACGAGACTACACCTTGACGTGGTGTGACGGCTTGCGTGCCTCCATGATCCAACGAACTATACAGGATGGCTTATCTCAAGCCAAAGATCCAATCATGCCTGGAAGGTCAATGGGTAGAGGCCTGACAAATTAGCCTCCTGGTCCTCCAAGTTAGGGGTTGATCTGAATTAGCAGCTCAGTCGTAAAAACGAGTGGAAGACTAATTGATCCAAGTAGATGGGCTTCAACTCAGCTGTTCCCCGCTGCCTTGCGGTCAGGTTCTTGTCAGAACCCTAATCGTTCTTCTGCTTAGCGGCTGGACTCCCTAGCAGTACCCGTCCGTTATTCCCCATGAGTTACACGCCTACAAATAATTCCATACTGCATCGGTCGTCGCGCAGGACAATCAGGACCGCGCTGCCCATTGCATCGAACGGGGTGGGTAGTGATAAGTATGCTGCTGTTCACAGTTCCCTCTCTTTTATTCAACCTGTCTCTTCTGTCTCCAACCCAATCTGTTTGCCCCTTCTGTCTACCCATAGTATCTCCATTGATCACACGCCCGATACTCGCAACGGTTTATTGTCAATTAGCGTAGTAGGTGGTTTTCAGTCTGCTAGCTCACATTTTCTCAAGCCTCGTCAGCCTCTGAATCTCGGTTTCTTCAATGTGCGCACTTTAATGCAGACTGGCCAAGTTGGAAAACTTAGTGCATCGGAGTCCTGTTTAGGCGGGCGATGCGCCTTGCCTGCACGGCGAACAGACAACGGAGAAAGACTTCTCTAATTCTGTGCAGATAATCATTTATTCCTATCTAGTACGAATTTCCGACACAGTTCGCGTCGCACAGCGACGTGGCGTTCTAACTCGACAGGTTCACTGAGTCAGATTGACCGTATCGCAGTTAGCTACCGTTGGCGCAGTTCTGTCCAGAACTGTAGATCATACTGGACCACGTACGTCGAATCGGACCATGCGTTAGTTTTAATGCGATTTTTGCTGCAGCTGAATGGCCATCGACGCAGGCCACAAACCCGATTGGCTGTCGAACGTTTGAACTCGCTTTTGGCAGTTAGCATACAGGAATCGGAGAGTGAAATTGAAGTTCCCTAGCACATCATTCGTGACCCAAATCACCAAAGGATTGCCATGATCGACTGAGTTTGAACCCGTTCTTCAAATTCGAGTGGACAACAATCTTGCCCTACCGAATGTGGCCCATCCAATCTGTCGCAAATGAAATAACCTAGCCAATGCATCATCATCGATCAGGTGTTAACAGCAAGGCAAGCTCACCTGACCCGCTCCTTTCCCCAGAAGTTACACTTTATATACAAAAGATTTGAATATCACAAGGGGAACAGGGAGGGCCTATACAGCGGGAAAATAAGATGCTTCCTTGTAGCCAACATCATGAACACAATCTACCTCTATCAAACAGCACTCTTTCAATCACTCTGTTCAGATAGAACATGTGACAGCACGATATGCCCACCTAGTTCACGCTTCACTGCCATTACCCTTCAGTGTCTCCAGCCAAGCTAGTCGACGAGTCTTTTGGCCCCAACACGAAGAGCGCTGAGACACCTACATTACCTAAATTCTCTGTACATTTCTCATCCCACGTTGCCACGTCATAGTTGACCCCACATGGCTTCTTCCATTCCTTAGAGAACACAAAAATAATGCACGGTATTGCTAACGATTTCATCATACCGCCAAACACGTAACCAACCGCAGCGTAGTCTTATTAAGTTTATACGCTGAACAAAGCAATTCTCAGAAGTGGAACCCAAATACCAGATTCCTAACCTCAATATTACTCACCCTGGTCACCCATCCAATCCTAGCCAGACTACGTAAACATCGGTGTCGAAAACCTCCAACTACGAAATCGCTCCCACAGCGATAATCCACGTCTCCAACCGCTACAACAGAACTGAACCACGCAGCACAGTTACACACACCTTTCCATACTTCAGTGAGATATATCAGGCCTATCCGCCACAAGTGTTTCAAATCCAGCTGTAAGCTGCCACGAGCTTGGATATACGCATACTTACCTCCTAATTCCCGAAGCAAACATCATTCAGACACGCAGCTACCAAGTGTAGTGAAAACGTTCCACCAAGTTATTTATCCTCTCCATCCTGAGTTATCATATTCGCGCTGGCTGTCTGTCCAGATTCCTAAAATCAGTACTGACCACTTGAAGTGCTAAAGCACATGCCAAATCGAGCAACCTATCTCCACATCTAATTAGTGCCCGTTGATGCATGGTCCACAGATACGAACAGCGCACACGACCGTCGTCTAGTGTATCTATGTTCGCATCGAGCTGCTTTCACCTCCCAGTCATTTCTGTATTACGGAGACCTCTGAGCACTCTTCCATCACCATCGTCCATGATCAGAAGTTGAACAAGAATGGAGAGAGGACACCTTGTGAACGCCCCACTAGTCGGTTCCAATTGAACGTGACAGTTCACCGTTATACCCCTAACGCACCATAGTATGCGCAGTCATATGATCGTAACAGGTTTCACAAAATTCGTTTGCATACCCTCCGCTGAGAGCACTGAGAAGGAGTGCCGTCGATCCAACGGAGCGAAAGCATCTTTCAAGTCGAGGAAGTACTACGATCGTACGGGGGGCCGTGGTGTGGCGTCGTTTTCATATCTGTTCGAAGAGTGAATATTTGTCGATGCAACCTCGCAGCGTCCGAAATCCGGCCTGTTGTCGCATATTACCTCTCGCGAATCGGTGTTCAAACGGCCGCAGCATTTATCAACTTACACTTGGTAACTACAGGAAATAAACCAACTCTCCGATAATGCTAAAGTCACTCCGAGTACCCTTCTTCACATACTTGTACACTGGAATGCGGAATTATATTTCTCCACCAGAATCGAAATGTGTAGCATGCTAGGTGACAGCGAACGCTGTGAGTCGGCAGTGCCACAGAAAGAAGCAAACTGTGATTCGTGCATAATTGTATCGTCAGTTTGGCTGAGCGAACTGTAGGAAAGGAGCGCAGCATGCCGAGACTAACATATGATATCATATAGTAGAGCAAGTAGTATTGGATGAAGTGAACAAATTTGCCCGGAGCACATCGACCGTTTGGCGGTTATTGTCGCGTCCGTTCCGGTATGCGTACCCGTGCTCTCTCGTTAAAAACATCCACAACTTGTGCATCGGAATTGCGAATGATACTTTCTCACCAGAGAAATCGAGATGGTAGCATACAGTGTGGCAGGAAGCTGTTTGTCGCAGTGCACAGAAAGAAGCAGAACTGATAATTCGCTTCGATTCATTTTCTCAGTTTGGTTGACGAACTCTTAGGGAGCGAGGAGCAGAATGGCGAGATATCATACATATTAAACTTATAGTTAGGACAAGTATATCTGCGATGCTGTGAACAAAATTGCCGGCCGCAGTCTGCGTACCATCGACCGTTCGTTATTGTCCTCGTCCCGTATGCATACCCAGTGCTCTCTCGTTACCAAACACCACCAATACTTGTACACTCGGAATTGGAATTGATATTTCTCACCACGAATCGAAGTGTAGCATGAGTATGGCCATTGAAGTTTGTCGGCGAGTCACAGAAGAAGCAGAACTGTGCATTAGCTTATAATTGTTTTCGTCAGTTTGCTGAGCGAACTTAGGAACGGACAGAATGCGCGCGAGAACTTATACATATTAATAGTAGGAGCAAATAGTATCGATGCATTTTTGAACAAAATTTGCCCGGAGAAGCACACACCGTTTGATTGGTTATTGTCGCTCGTCCGAGATATGCGTACCGTGTCTCTCGTCCAAACAATCCACACTTACACTCGGAATTGTCGATTTATTTCTCACCAGAATCAATGTGTTGCATGAGTAGTGTGCATGGAAGCTATTGGTCGAGCGAGTGCACAGGAAGAAGCACGAATACTGTATTCTTGATAATTTCTCAGTTGGCTGAAGCACGTTGAGAAGAGGCAGAATCGCGAGAATTCATATGAATATAGATCTCTCTCTTT
>LUCM01005208.1:40863-154634 GCA_008360955.1 Fasciolopsis buskii | reverse complement strand
GTGCTTATGGCGACCTCTCGCTCGAGTTCACTTCGGAAAGCGGTTTTCATCAGGATTGCCTCCTTTTATCTTTCTGCATTTTTGTTATTAAGGTGGTTATGTGGATAGCCCTGCTCTCCTGTGAGACTAGTGGCATTGATATTTGCTCAGACAATTTGGACAATCGTTAACCTTGCATCAACGTGCTCTGATTGTGTCTGATTCGGAATATGCAAACGACGTTCTGGTACTGGGTCAGTATTCAAATAAGTTGCAAGTTTTTCTCGATCGTCTGAACTATGATATATATGTATGTTTGGGATGCGTTTTGTACCTTCAAAGTATAAAATGCTGTTGCAGGACTGGATTGGCTCACAGTCGAACCTTTTTCTCGAAAAGAATGAATTGGGTGAGTTAAACAGACTTTCTTATTTGGGTAGTTATATCTCACGTGGTGGTTATATGTTAAAGGAAGTGCTGTCGCATACGAAAGGCGCGACTGGTATTCACTAATTTGAGGTATCTATGGCTTCCGGATGACATCCGATTTTCGATGAAAGGTCGAGTGTACGCAGCGGCAGTGAGGTCTGTATTGCCCCACGGTCTTTGAAAGCAAATGACTTACTGCTTGAAAGACATTGTCTTCTTGGTACTGGCAGAATATGGTAGGAGAATTTTGTGAGTAATTCAGAAATTAGGCTTAAGCTACTGGACCCTTAGACTCAGTGTTCAGAGCAGACACTGAATCAAAACAGTTTAAAGTGATGAGGACATGTTTCGCGCATGCGCACAGGACGCCTGCCTCGTTGTACGCTGTTCTTGGAGGCAGGTAATGGTTGGAGAAGGTTTCGGGGTGACCAGTAGATAACATGAGAAAACAGTATGAATGCTTTTAGCAGTAGACTGGTTCGTTTAGATCGTGTTTGACTACCGGTTTGGGGTCCTCAAGACCCTCTCCACGGAAGCGATAGTTGAAGACAATGTGCTACGGTCCATTGTCGCAGTCACTGGCGCTGTTGCACTGGAAACCGTTCCTCTTCTGTCAAGTTCCTCAATTTAGTGCTTGGCGTTTTGACTTCGATCTTTCACTATTCCTGGCTTTTTTTTAAAGATGATGATGTGAGGCAGCAACCATAACCAAAGCACACTGGTGGTAGGTTAATGGTTGTACAAACCCAAACTGATTAGTTTGGTCATGAATGACGTTGTCCGGTTTCTCAACGGGTCCTGTGGGATAGTTCGGAAAGGTTTAAATGTCTCAAGACCTCCGCTACATCGCATTGCTACAAACCTGCGACAATTACGTCGCCACTCAATGTATTTAGTTATAGTATGCTATGGTTCGCGGTTCTTTTCTTCACAGTGGACAATCTGGCCGGTCCGCGTCGATGATGGTCGGCAGTTGCTTGTATTCTACAGCCGATTTCCCTGAAGCATTGTGCGATTCTGGTTGGAATACCGAGTGAGCAACGACGATGTGCGTCGTCAAGTGTAGGATGTTGATATTCGTCATCCGATAGAAGGAATCGTTCTACACCGTTTTCGGTGGCTTGGATGCGTTTCACGAATGTCTGCTCATCATCTACTTTTCTGTACCCTTCTAGCATGCACTGAGCTCAGTTCAACGAAACGATGTTACATTCAGGTGATTATTTGTCTTTTCAATTTTTCTACGAATCTTAGTCATCGTGTTGCGTTTGTTTTGCCGATTATGAACGCATCGAGCATTGCTAATCAATTCAGTCACATACTAAGGCATCAACTGTCAAACATGCGTGCGCATGTGACGTTGATTGATCAAATGTGAATTCACTTGCTTAATTTATTTGTCCGTATAAATGAATATGTAGAACATTTCAATGGTATGGCTTTTAGTTTCTCCACATGCTCATCAGATTTAGGTTTCACTTGGACTCTTTTCGTCTGAAATTTGCTCGCTTCAAAACTATAAGAATATTCATGTTCACTCCGACCTGCTCCCTTACACTCCTCGAATAGCATCCCCGGGAATGAGCACGCCGATCTGCACTGCGGAAAATAACCATTCTGGAAGTTTGGGTTCTACTAGTCCGTTACGTGGGGGTCCATCTGATGGAATAAACCCAGTCGCGTTGTCTCGTTCCCTTTCGGCCGGCTTGGGTGAAAACTGTACAACAAAGCGTCAACGTCGCCATCAGACCATGGAGTTCTTCGAGATGTGCACTGAGCTGATTACCACTTTAGCTCGTTGAAGTAGTTGTTGAAGTGCTCACACATACATGCGCACACGCATACAAATCCAGCTCCAATCCCCTTGCTGTTGCACCATCTATTTCTGTCCTTACTACTGTTTTTGGTGCTCACTAGCAGATTTCTGTGACACCCTCGAACGAACAACTAAGCAGCAGTCTGCAGAGCTCACACCTTTTCTTTGGGATCAATCATCAGACGGACGTGGTGTTTATTTCCAGCACTGCTGGGGTCATTATCCTATAACCCTGCTGACTTCGCTAAGTGGTGTTTGCAACTACCTATCCAACCTAGCCGTACCTAGTCTTTCTCCATTACACGACCTCTTGCTCCCACTCTTTATGTCCGGTTCTGTTCATATTTGTAAATACTTGTCTGTGCATACACGAGTGATTTCCAGACTATCAAGCCCTCTTTTCTCATTTGTTTTGCTCTTTCCGTCGTCAAAACTGATCTGCTCTGCTTCATCTGAGATCACTCCAGAAATACGGCTTGGAGTAACCACGATCCCGAATCGCAAGATTCATGACGTCCACTGCTACGATGAGTATTTGTATCGTTCCTGCGGCGGCCACCCTGTTTTGTGGTATTATTTCGTTTGTTTCTCAGTTTTCCCTTATATCCTTTTACCTTATGTGTGTATGGGTGCATACCTGGTAAATAACCTTACTGATCTGTTTTCCTGACTAGACGTGGCAATAGCATTTCTCCCGCGCCTTCGTACACATACAGACATGCAGCCTTAACAAAATATGATAGTTTTCAAACAATGTGCAAATCGTGTTTGTCGCGGTCTTGTGAACAAGTCTACCAAGATGCAAGCTCGTTCTGTTCAATGAAATAGCTAATGTTGTTGGTATAAATGGTGTTTCTCTTTTCACCACCATTCATGATGATAATAATAATGCTAACCACAACGATATCAGTGCAGGGATCAGCTCCTCAAAGATCACCGGGAATCATGTTAAGCAGTACAGTCGGTTTTGGGGACGATGGTTTCGTGTTTCTACTATCTCAATATATGTTCTTTTTCCCAAAACTGACCATCTCGTCACATAAAATTGATGATTATTCATAAATACATTCTCACCGACCTTTACTTCTCCTCCTTTGGTCTTTCCTTTATGAATGCATTTCTGTGGAACCTATCTAATGATTGTATCAACAAATTTATTTGAGCTATTTCATTCGTTAGTGCTGTCCGACTGGCGATGCTAACTCAGTAGTCGGATGTTCGAATCTCGTCTTCCGGTCACTTTGGGGATAGGTGGTGTTTCGTCCGCTTCGTTGCCACACCTGGTCTGTTGACGCCTTAAGTAGTTCTTTATCAAGTTCGTGACTGTCGGTTTGCTATTGTGCATTACATGTAATAAAAAATATCAATTCAGTTTTACTTGGTTCAATGCCACTCCAAGTTTCAGGATGAAGGTTGGTGGCCCCCTCTCCCCTGATGTTGTTTTATCCAGATAAACTGGTCAACACAACACTGAAGCACTAGGCGTCACGCAATAGTATAACGTCAGTGATCTAGCAGGACACCAACACACTGAGATTAGAGACACAATGAGTCGGTCTTGAGCCTTCAAGTTTCGTAGTCGCACAACAAAAGAAACGGACCAGATGCCTCCTTAAGAGGGCAATCACACAAAAACAGAGGGTGGAATTCGAACGGCTAGCCCAACCCACTAGCGAGTGAGAAGAGGAACACGGCCGCGCGTTTTTCGATGGCTTATCAATACAAGTCAGAAGTTAAGCGAGTTCTACCGTTTATGTAATTTTGTGCGGTGGCCTTGGTCTACAGGTGAAGCAGCCAATTGGAGTGCGAGGTTCGATGAACCATTTTACGGCCATACAAAAATTTCCCAACCGCGCAATATTTAAAATAATGCCAGTTTCAAAATACCTCGAAATCTATAGGTTCTTGTCGAAAAATGACAACAAAATTAAAATCCGCGACACCAAAAACACTTGACTGGTCACCGTCTATGACACTATTGGCTATGAGATGACCCTCCCACTGTATTCATGCTTCAGAGCACGCCGTCATAAAAACTGCATGAAGTTCGTTCTTTTGCCTGTCCCTTAGCGCCACCGCTTCACATTGACCACATATCTCTTCTTTCACTGCATCCCAATAAAACCGATAGTTCCGTCTGACTGTTTTGCCACTGTTGATAGCCCATTGTTTGCGCCGCCCATGTACGGCATCCCTCCATTGGTGATTACTGTCTAATGTGGCTTTGTCGTATGAATCAATCGTGGTCTTCCAGAATCACAGTGGCTTCGACTCGGAATAAATGATCGGAGTTGATATTGACGATCTATGTCACGTGCTCACGAACAGCTCTCAACACAGAGTTCAAGTCTGCGGATTTCGCATGCGAATTGATGTAGATGAGAACAAATTGAATGTTAGAGGAAGCAGACGACTCACTAGTCAGATGTGAGTGGTGACTTTTGGTCTTGTGATGGAATGTCTAAACAAAGCCGATTTGCCAAGTAATTGCCACTTTTTCGGTTGTAAGAATTATCTTGAGATGGCAGAAAGATCATGTGATAGTGGTTAAGACGCATGCAACGCATCGTTCTTGTTTTTTTCTTTGTATGGCTATCCTGCTGGAGGATAAACCGGTTCCATTATTTCGGCGTTGGTTTAAAAGTACTTGAAGCTGTGTTGGGAAGCTTAGTCTGCTGGTAGACTGTAAGGTGAAGTACAAGGATTCAATGCACCCTACAATACTTAACTACAGATGTTCTCACGCAAGATAGATGATATTTCCAACTTGTGTGGACGAGATCTCAGTAGATCAAATTTCTAATCATTTACTTCTTTTATTACTGAAGCAACAGTGTACGCCATTTTTCAGATCGGAGGTGGATGCTAAGTGGGAAATTCGACTGGTGGAGGGCGGATTCGAGCTTGTGACCTTCAGGTTGAACTGTCGGGATGTTTACTGATCACTGCCGGCGGGTGCAAGTTCTGGATAACTTTGAAACGATTTCGAAGGAATGTGGAAAAAAGCATAAATCGTTGTCTTGGGGGCTGTATTTTTTTACTTCGGAGAGTTTCTCTACTAGTGGAACTCGTTGCAATTAAAGACTAAAATCCAAGACCTTGTTCCCAAAGATAAGGTTGTGGCACGCACACCGCGAAGTTCTTTTTCCCTCGTCAGGTCTATACTCATTGAAATTTCTAATCATATCCTAGCCCTATAGTTTACTTTTATTTTACTGCTAATCAAGGTCTAAGGTTTTACCGGCGTTGCACGAATATACTCATGTTGACATCGAATTTTAGTCACTGTGTGTATCAGTTTTTTGCAGCTTGCGTTGTCCACCAAGAAGCATACCGTTTATTACCGGTAAGTAACATTCCTTCAGCGCTTTGAACTCGAAGAACGATGTAACTCATGTTCTCAATCCTTTCGCGTTCTTCCTGTGCCTTCGTTTGGTGGTGTGTATTAAACTGCTGCACACTTATTGTTATTTGAACCTATTTGTGCATCTGGATATCACGAACGTGTAAACGAAGCGGTTGGTTTCAGACCGAATATTCATTTCTCTTGGCATTGAAATATGTACGTTTTTGTTCGGTGGTGCCTTTCGGGTACATATGTCAAGCGCAGTGCCAGTCACTTGGATTGTGATGCTGCTGAGACGACTAGTCACGTGACGACGCGAAATTGCATTGCCGTTAGACCGTGTAAAAAACGTGACCGATGGTGGGTCACTGCATGCTCTGGTCGCCTTTGTGTGCACAGTTGTGCATTCAAATGGGTTGACAGTGTACGGTTTTCGTTCATGTGACCTAGTCTGATCATTGATAGTTATTGTGGCACATGAGAACTTGACTCACCACTCCAGTATGGTACCCACTTATTTTATCTGCCTCGTAAATGGTCGTCGTCACCAAACCCAGATTAGACGATTGCAAATCGAAAACCTCTGTCACAAGGCTAACGTGCAGAAAACTTGACTTAAGAAAGGTTACTCACGGTAATCGAAGGTTCAGTCAACTGCGGCATCTATCACTAGAGCTGGTTCTAACATCATGGCATTCACAGGTATCCTGAATAGTTCTCAGTGGCCTATTGAACGTCAGGACAATCGTTCCTTGATTAGTGTGAAGAGTTATCATGTCCCTCGCTCTGTCAGCTATTTTACTGGTAAAATTTGAAACTCATGTTTGCATTACCGTGAACTGAGACAAAGCCGTCTGGCAGGCTCGATGAGCGATAGGTGTTCACGCTTTACTTCACTGATATGGTGCAGATTCCTGGTGGCTTACAATTGGACGTCAGATTGTCGTGTGTTCGCAGCTATCGATACTCCACGTGTTTTTTCTGCTAGTTCTAAGTCAGTTTGATAAACGAGGACTTTAGCTTTACGATGAGCTCACCTGATCAGAATGTTGGGGGAAGGAGAAAAGGCCTAACGTATGAAGAACTAGTGAACTCATGATAATCAAAGCCGAAAGCAAATTTTACTGAAAATAGCACTCAATTCAAGGAGGATACCCATAGTTGAGCTCAGTGCTGCATGTTATGAAGTGGGAGGGACTTGCAACCGGGCGGCTATAGTAAGGTTCGGTTCCGTTAAATCCAAGGGACTTATTTGCCACTGAACTGCCTCAGTTTATTAGCACAATGAGCCGTTTTACAGCACGCAGTTTGACCATTAGCAGGCACTGATCATATCTTATTGATCCAGTTGATCCTGCTATTTGCCTGCCTGTCTTGGATGTTAATTCAACCGGTAACAACTAGAGTGTGTTTCTCAGTCGAGTGATGTTACCAACCTATTGTCAAAGAATTTGCCACTCGGGTCAACGGGAATCTAAGCTGTTAGTCGGATAAGCATTGGTATCTGATTGTACCGTAACGGTGCGTTGTTAGGCTGGATCCCAGTCAACAGTCCGTTGTGTACAAATCGATTAAATGGTTCTCAACGTGCTAATACTAATTAACTGAAGTATCGTTGCTCGTTCGTTGTATCTGTACGTCGACCCACTGATTGCTGCTCCCCTGAGGTGAAAGGTGAGTTTTAGCAGGTCTCGTCCCGATTATTTGTATTTGAATGAGATTTTTATACAGTTATCCGCATTTCAGTTTAAATTGGAAGCAGTTGCAATCTGATCAAAATACAGAGGGTAAAGTAATTGGAGCAAAATAGTGTATGGTTGCAAGAGATTGTTTAGAAAATGAGTCCTGGCCTCCTCTCGGTTGGTGAGAGTTTGAGCCTAGTGAGGAACATTCGAGCTGTATAGATATCTATATGGGAGGTTAGGGAACGGAGCGTAGGGCGTGTCCCGGCGTGAGAGCAGCATTTAAAGGGAATGTTTTACAGTGAACGGGAAGGATCCAAAAGGGCTTTCTGCGCAGTTAGATGCATATCACACGGTTTGGTGGATGGTTCTATCAGTGGTATTAAAGACATCACTGATAAGTGGCAGACTGACGAAGAGTATTAAAGTCGTTATTCTTTATGGAAGCAAAAATGGCGAGCGAACAATTGAATGCGGAAAATATCTATAGGAAAACAAAAGGGGGAAAACTGGCTACTTCACGAAACGAAACGGGACGTCGGGGACCCAATTTCCTTCGCCAGCTGATCTCACCGACAGTACTGATCACTATACCAAAGTTTGTTCCGACAACACACAATGTTTGGCGAAAACGAACTTTTGTCATGAAAAGTGAAACTGGCCCTCTTGACGCCCCATTCACCTCTGCAGAATTGGACTCCGATGGACCACATTGCCATTGGCCATGGATAATGTGAACCAACTGGGAATTGACGACCATTTTGCTCCGCATTAGTGGACTCAGGTTCGGCTCCAGCCAGTACCGTGGTCGTCTTTGTTTGCGTCTGGTCTGTGGTTGCCCTAGCACAAAGCAAACATTATTGCGCAGTTGATTCTAGAAGATAATCGCTGACGTCAGTTCCGGTCGGAGCCTTCAATTAAGTTCCCTCGATGAACAGATCAACAAAGCCCTGCATTCAACAGCAACGGCTCTGCAGGACTTCAGGCCGTGTAATTCTCCGAAACGGTTGGTTTACTCTGCTACAATTCCCTTGTTGGATGCTTGCAGGTCTGTCCCCCGGATGTCACATGCAATCAATCGCAAAAACCTCTGAAGCTTCAGCTATCCAGGAACCTAAGAAATGACCATCAGAAGTAGTGGATAAGATGAGGTAACTTTTACTGCCGGCAATAGTCACACTCTTTACCGGCTAATTAAGAATACTAGTCGACGAAAGTCAAGTGTAATTTAGGCAATCAAGAAACTCGGTGGATCATTGATTCACTCCTATGAGCGTTAAGCGGAACACTTTAGAGAAAAGTCTAGTGGATCTTCTACTTATGCTTGCTAGTGAAGCAGTGCAGGTAGATATCAGTCCTTCCTGAATATAGGATATCAGTGAAGCCGATTTCCTAAGGGGCATAAGAAAGCTGGACCAGATGGGTTGTCTCCGTTCTTCTCGTATGGACATAGCGGGAAGTATTTTAACAATTTGCACATGGACTACCACTGATCTGCCACCGATTATCTGGTGCTTACGAAAGGTTTGTATGTGGGTCAAGTTTTTTCGATTAGGTCATATTTCTGTTGACCAAATCTCCACTCTCCGGCAAATCAGGAAGCATAAACACACCTTCCGTAGATTCACGATGTCTCCAATGCTTTACCCGCAGTTGGTATTCTACCCCAGTCGAGCATGTCATTGTCTGGCGCCTCCTTTACTTATCCAGCCTCTATATGCAGACAGACGAGGCCGAGTTCGTGCTTGCGGCGATCTTTCGCCCGAGTACACTTCGAGAGGTGATGATGTTTGTCAGGTTTGTCTCGTTTACTCTTCGAGTTTTTTTTCGTGGAGAATAGTGGTGCTGATATTTGCTCATACAGAAACCTGTCTGGCTTTGAATATGCGGACGACGTTTTGCTACTGAATGAAGAGCCTGAGCAACCGTGTAGGCAAGTTCGGGATTCGTTTTGGATCTTCTAAATGTAAAATGCTGTTACAGAACTGCATTTGCTATAAGCCGAACCTGTTCTTGCAGGGGAGCAGCTGGGCAAATTAGGTAGATGTGGTTACTTGAGGAGTTGCATCGCACCAAGTCAGTCGTAAGGTGCCGAGACTTAGGGTCTAATCTTTGGAAGAGTCAGTGAAAGTTAAAATGTTATAGTGGTTGGGACTTATTTCATGCATGCCAACGGAACACCTGCTCTCTTGTACGCCGTCCGCGTCTGATATTGTTTGTAAAATGGGTCAAGATAATTGCTCGTTCATATGGCAAAAAAGCACGGAAATCCTGTCCACTGGGCTGGCTCGTGTAGGTGCAGTTAGACTACCGGGGTTTGGGTCCACGAATTCCCTAGAAGCAATTGTTGGAGGCAGTAGGCGATATGGCTGAATGCCGCAGTCACTGACGATTTTGAACGCGTGATTTTTTCCTTTTCAACAAAGTTGTTCAAATCAGTACCTTTCAGTTGATCTTCCACTCTTTCTCATCACCGGTTCAAGTAAATGTTGCTTTGAGGTAGCAACCAAAACTGGAGCTCGTTGGCTGTAAAAGCTGGACAAAACTGACTTTTTCCAGTTATAAGAATCTGATAAATTATTGTCATCATTGCAACCGCCCTTGCATGTTTTTCTTGTCGGTTTTCGCTTAGGTTCCCAATACTTATGTGGGGAAAATAATTGCAGTTTTACTATACCGGGGAATCTTCTACTGTCGTTACTATACTTTCAATGTGGACCATAACTATTTTATTAAGTCTTTGGTTGCTGAGTCATGCGATTGCCTTGTTCCTCAAATTGACCTTAAGAATATTGAACTCGCGCTGAAACACTGAGTGTGAAAAAGGGAACTAAGAGCTGCTTCAAATAGGGATTTCGTAATTGAGTCCGCGTTGTGCGTTATTTGTGTTGGACTTCACTGTACGAACCGTGATGAATGTGTTTCACCTACAGATTGATGAAAACATTTCCCCGGAAATACATGACCGGTTTCCCGATTATTGCTGCTCGTTAGATTTGCGTACCCGGTATTCTCCTGTCTAACCATTCCTATGCTTGTTCATTCCCTTACCAGTTCCTCACTTGAATCGATAGGAGTGCGAATGAATGTTAAGTCCATTTAGGAATCACATTGGTGATTCTTCGAGGGATTTTCATCGATCAGACATGTCTAACCTTCAGAAAGAGTACACAAAGTCCGACCGTATTCGTTTTTCTTTTCAGTAGTATGTTTCGCATACTGATGGATAACGAAGGAGTGCACAAGTAGTGGGGTGTTTGAACAGGAGAGTATCGGGTACGCATGCCTGACGAGCAGCAGCGATCGCATGATCGTGTGCTTCCCGGGAAATTTTTGTTCATCAATCTGGATTCGATGCTTCTAAGAAGGGAACCTGTTTCGTCGGATCTCGTGTTCTCTTTCTGAATGTCAGCCCTGCCTAACCGACTAATATCCTTCGATGAATTACCTTATGATTCGTAAATGGACTTATCATCCATTCAAGCTCCTAACGATTCAAATGAGATTCTATTGCTTTTGTGTCTGACAAAGTCTCCTAGTGTCTATGAGAGAATTGTTTGCTATTTTACTTACGGAAACCACGGAAAACTTTGTTTGATGTAATAGTAATGTGGAGTCATTTGGACTTTTTCTAGCTGCCATATGGTCCTGGAGATGGACACGGGTGTCAAGACGATTTCATTGCGGGGATTTGAGTGATATCAAAATCGTCCAGGCAAGAAATTCCTTTCCACAGCTAAGCACGTTAAAGCACACAGTAGGAACTGACTCCCGAGCGTTAGACCCTGTTAGGACTTTTTGGCAAACGTCTTATGGCCTCTTTCGACAGATTCACTTTCTGAAGGTGAGTCCGTGGAAAATCTAAGCCTTTGGACGCCACAAAGCAGGGCCTCCAATGGCATTTTCCCAGTTCTTGAAGAATTGTTATTCCAAACAAGTCTTGCTTTCTTGAGGAAATTGATTATCGTTTCAATTTAATAAGTCGATACACAGTAACTGCGATAACCATGAGGGTAATACCCTAATCCCGATGGAATCGAAGTTCTTTGCAGTTGTCATCTGTCACAGGAGCTAAAACATGCGTGATCGTTAGATTCACGGGGAGGAGGCTGGGTTTTGCGCAGGTTATAGATAAATCTATCGTAGTTTTGCATTAAATGGGGTCTATTTAGAAACAAAGGTCTTCGAGAGACCTTGAAAACGTGGCAAATCTAAAACATCGTTCACCTCTTGATGCATATCACATTTCTTTCAAAAGATTTGGCCGCAGTAAAAGACTATGGTCGTTCTCTATCTTGCTACGTTCGTCTTCATCGTCTTTTTGTCACGTAACCTTGGCGAGCTTTTCCCAGCGTCACGTGAGTGGTTCAGTTTTGCCCAATTCCCTAGACAGCGCGTCGTGGTTGAGCGTTAGCGTCGAGAAATTGCGAGCTGTGTAAGTGGGTCCACAAACATCCGATACTCGTTACCATTGTTTGTATAACTTCGGGCGAAGAACAATCTGCATTCAAAAAAGAATAAAACAGCGCTGTTCAAAAGATTACCGGACTGAAATTATTCAATGTTGACTATTGGATTAGGGAAAGTAAGTGCACTTGCATGTCGCTGGTGAGACATTAATGGCCGACAGAAGTTTGTATGAATTACTAAGTAAGACTGATAATCCCCAAAAACGATAATTCACATCTTCTTGAACACGAACCCTGGTGAGAAATGATCTCTGCTGTAACCGCGTTTCCGCGGATTTAAATTTAATTTTCTACTTGAAAAGAAATATTATGTTGATGAGGGAACTTGAAGACTGTGGAATGGTCTGAAAAAACATGGAACGAAATGCCACTGAAATTCATTGGCCAACCGATACAGTAATAGTGACCCATCAATTTTTTACCTGTTAAGTGACTAGTGTAAAATATTTCTTTAAGGGATCCGAGGTCATCTAGAAGCTCCCGAATGGGTAAATGATCGGTGGCAAGGGATTTAAACCGGCCAGCCTTACGTCAAAACGCTATAATATTGCTTGATTGATAATTGTCTGTTAGAACTTAAAGAAGGGTTGAGGCAGCTTTTGTCGTCAACGGAGGATATCTGAGGTATTCACTGACAAACTATCGGTTTTATCACAATATATCGCTGTTTCTTCGCTAAGATTCTGTTAACCACTATAGGGATGGAAACAGTAGAAGTTAACACCAAAACGTTGTGCTTTAGAAGGGCAATATTTTGGCTCCATGTGTAGTTTTTGTTGCCTGGACTTTGAGCGTGGTTACCGAAGTAAGACTAGCAGACACGATGACCGTTTTGTTGAACTGTGGGAGCTCAAACACAAAGGCGACATTATATGTGCATGACACATATCCGTTGTCAACAGAACATGCTGTGTCACATTAATTAATCATTTTGTATTGGATATGGATGTCCTCAAGCTGTGTATTCTGAGAAGAAAACTAACCTGTAAATATCATCCGATTCAGTGCATGGTATTGCTAATTCAGTTTGGGCAACCTACTGACGGGCAGTGAATGCAGATAGACATCCGATGATGTGGAGGTGGAAAATATAAAAGCTGTCATACGTCTGGAAAACTTTACACAATGTTTCTTTTTTCATTGTTTTCGTCCTTCGCTATGGTCCATGTAGTACACGATCCGGACACAGTTTTGTAAAAATGTATGTTGCAGGACTTTGAAAATCCAGTGTTTCGCCCTGCCATAGTCAAAGTTGACCGCAATTGACCTTTATGTCCCTGAATTTATACAAATTCTTACTCTGTTTATGTAGATTGGTCGGGGCAGTCAGGACCGACGGCTATGATATACTTACCTGAACCCCTTTCGTCAACAGGACTTCCTAACTTTTGTAACGCCTTGTGGTTCAGTGCCTGACAATTCTGATTAATGCTTTACAGCTGAAATCGAATCAGAAGAGCTTCACAGAAAAACATATAGGAATTTGTTGCTGTCACATTTACCTTTTGGTCCCTCCAGTTCTGATTAAGGTTTACTTTGAACCACCGGATACAATCACGACCTGTCACAAGTAGACGCAACGTTTGCGCCATTGTGCTAATCATGCTTTCGCAGTGGCATTGATCTTTCGGGAAAAATTAGCTATTTTTGGACGTCATTTTTTCATACTACCTGCTCTGTCGCTTTACTTTTTGCGACATTTTTTTGGTTGTTTTCTTTACCGGACAGGGTATTTGCACGTTTCCGATGGATTCGGTGCCGTTAACAATTTTTGCCTATCGCCTGGCAACTCTGCTATCGTTTGCTAGTTCGCGTATTGTCGGCACTATCTCGGTGCCACGATGTACGTAATAGCACACGCATCGGTCTTTAGCTCAAGTCTTCCCTACCTTCTCAGATAAGGAGATTTTGACGAATCACGGGTCCAGAATCTTATAGAAGACACATCGGACGTTGAATAACGAACTTCTTTTATGCTTTCTTCCTATTGGCCATTTTGAACTAATTATCTGTTAGTCATGGTCAACCATTGCTCATGTGTACTTAACCAGTTGCGTTCACGTTCATTCCACCATGTGGTTGTGATTTTGCAACCCCTCTGTACGCATCATCTGATGTACTAACGGGAATGAAAACCGGATTTGTGCATTCCATGGCGAAGTTAAAACAATTCTTGTGGGAGAGCTGAAAAGTGCTTTTCATATGTCTCGTCCCTACCCAGTCGTTTTGAGCGCAAATCAACAAAGGATAAGAACCAAATTGGGCGATATGCTATCTTTGTTGGTGCAAACCGCCTCAGTTGGTGAAGTTTTGCCTAGTTTAAAGATCATGCCCCATTGTGAACTAGTGCCACAAGCATTTTAAGCTGTGATGTTCACTGCTCAGACTATCGTGGATAGCGTAAAAAGACAACAAGCGTGCGTATTATGAACGGCAGTACTTTTGTTATCTTTGCTCTATAAAATGAAACTGCTAAAATGAATAAATCATTTGTCTATATACTGCGAATTCGAAAACTTTTCACTCGCTTCCTGATCGCCATCCATTCATTTATTCACTCATTTGTCTGTTCATTCATTCTCCCAGTTTTAGTATTTACGACAGTTGTGTCTCCATGTTTTGAAAATCACCTCCGATGATCCGACTTAAAACCCAGATTGACTACGTTTAAAAAAACTCCAAATGAAAGAGAACTAGGTTCGCTTTTTCAGGTTTCTTCAATCATTCTACTTTTGAATAATCGTTTAACCACTGTCATCGTACATTACCTGTCCCCAACATCGCTGTTTTGTTTACAAAGTTTAGACTTTCCTTTACCGACAACGTAAATATCCTGAACTCGAGAGAAAAAACAATGATTTAGGACCTTTATGTCTGTTACAACACTTTTTGACTACATTTAATGGTGCAGTGTGACAGACTATGCTGATTCTTTTCGATCTATCCCAACACCTTTTGCCTTGAAATAAACGGATCTTCATGTCATTTATTGATCACTGACAGTCATTTATTAGGCTATAGTTATGATTTAGGTATCCTGGTCTGGAGTCAAAGAAACATACTTGCAACTCAGAGGATCGCAACACTTGTGAAGTGTCAAGCCCGGTCGCATGAACTGATAGTCTAATCTGAGATATGGAAATTCCTTTTAGTCAAATAAAAATGATTACAGGCAAGTATGCACGTTTTGGTGGAGAAAAATGCATCAGTCTATAAAAGCATGAATTTGCATATTTGAATCATTCCTGAACGGTTTGATAAAAGCAACGTTGCACTTGTCAAACCCAACTTATCTTTCGTTGAAATTCGAGCAACAGTTTGTTCTCACACACGCACCAACATTACTACTCTGTATATCAGATTGAATGATCACATAACTCAGAAAGGACTGCCATTTCACTTGATTGATCCCGCCATTTCACACTTGACGTACCCCTATGAACAGAAGTTGAGATAATCAACTGGGCTTATCATACTCTACACCGGACCTTTAAAGCCGCAGTTGGAGGCTACTAAATGATGGCAAAAGGTCACTATATGACGTAAAAATCTGCAAACTGTATTAATATTGACCAAGCTGCGACTCTTCTGCAGACTCCTACACGATGATTACTTTTCGACTGTGCTCTCCAGCACACGTATCTTTATGAGTTCGGAGCGAGAAAGGTGAACAACGTCTTCTGGCTTGCAGCGGGATGAGGATATCGGATGTTTCGCCGTCCTATTTATTATCCACATAATTGACCAACAGAAATAAGACAACACCACAATGATCATAATGAGCAGCAGACCGAAAAAAATTATTCACGAAAGCGTCATTCGTGAGTGAGGAGTTAAGTTTTTTAACAGTTTACTCCATCAATGAATATTCACCCTACCAAGCGGCATATTCGATTTCTTTTTACAATGAAATAAACTGATTATCATGGGGCCATTATCCGCTGTTGCTGGTTCTAACCGAAGGGGTTTTGAGATCGATCTGGAGATTGATCTTAGTAGAGTTAAAAAAAATTGTTGTTTGTATTCTAAAGTGGTTTTCGGCCTTTAACCTTCACTAATAAAAGGTTAGTGATATGAAGCAGCATCAACCAAGACCAATTCTCACCCTCTGCAAATGCGGGACAGCTGATATGCAGGAATAAGTCGGCCACTTGTACCAGCACATTTACAAGATAGCGAATAAATTGACCTGAAATGGGCGTTCTGTTGTTTTTTTGAAGGCAGGAATGATACCGAAAAACGCCATCGCTGATCCTCGAAACTTTGTGATTATTTCTAAGTTGACTTGTTTACATGCATTTCCGGGTCATTGAGTCAATGCTACACGTACATGTGCGTGTGATTGTTCTCACGGCTCATGGTGCATTGATTCAACGTTTAGATAAATTGACGATGTGTGCGACGGATTGGTGAACATAAGCAGCCAATCAAAAAATCAGAGCCAGATTATTAAAATGCCCAGTTAAAATGGGATTCATGTGTAAATAGCCATAAAAAGAGTCCACGTGAGTATACCTTTATCGACTTTTGTAGATCATCCCATATTTTCCCTCACAGATCGAGGTAGTCGCTAAAATGTATTGTACTGCCTAACTTGAAGTACGCTTAGATTCAGTACAAACTTTTACTGGCTTATTCTATGATTTTTAAGGTTTTACCTATGCTCCTGCTGATATAACTTCAAATGAAGCGATAAACTTCGGATTAAGCTATGCTAAAGTGCGTATTATTTGGTTAAAAGACACTAGTCATGTTTCGATAGCGCTGAAATATGAGAGCTGTACTTTGAAAGATCGTTGTACAGAGCGTCTGAAAGAATTTTGTTAGCAAATTTCTCGAATGCTGATAAGTGCCGATCACATAAATTAAATGACAACTCAGTTAGTGACACGAAAGACACCGTTAATAATTGATAGCCTCCAGCGAAGAATTTTAAAGTCTTTTCCAAGGAAGCCTGCAAAAATAACAGAACAGTAAGGAAAAATTGGAAAAGCACATTGGTATACAAATCGGGAGATGGTGCTTTGTCTCACCTTGCGGTGTCGGAGCTTCCTGATTTGAAATGACAATCTTGGGAGATTCTTTACACAGGTGGAAATGTGACTAGTCCACTTCAGATCTTTATCAATAGCCACTGCTAGATATTTCACAGAATCAACCCTACTAAGTGTTTCTGATTTGACGAAATACATTTTGAATGGGTAAGCTGACCAAAAGAGAGGGAACAGACGTTGGGAACATTTTGAGATTTAAACCAGCTCGTGCAAAGAAATCGTTGTCCGAAACGGCTTGAGAGAGGGAAATGTCATCAACATACTTAAATTGATGACAGAGTGAGCTGGTTGATAAGTCGCTAATGTACGTAAAAAAAAGAAACGGTGAAAGGACAGTACCCTGTAGCACGCTTGAGTTGTTAGTCAACGGTTTTGAAGTTTTACCGTCCATTCGTGTGCACTGGGTTCAGTTATTAAAGTAATCAGACAGCCATGCTAAGAAAGATCTGTAACAATCAAATGTTCCCAGTTTGTGAAGTAGAGAAGGCCGTGGGACCGAACCGATTGCAACGGACGGATTTAATTGATGCATTTAAGGACTTACAAATGTGGTCAATGAGAGAAGCGACAGCGTCCAAATTGGACCTCTGAGATTCATAGGCAAACTGAAAAGGGCCGTCAGGACGCTACATACAAGAATGCAGACGTTTACGTATAGCACGCTCCGTCAGTTTGCGACCGGAAGACGTTAAAGCGATGAAGCGAAAACATTTTGCTAAAGCAGTATGACGGCTAGATTTAGGGATGAAAATAATAGTGATGGGTCTCCGGCAGTCGGGGAAAGAAGACGAGATAAATGATGGGTTAATCAGAGAAGTGAGCGCGTCCGTCAGGACCACAGCACCATGCCTTAAATGACATGAAGACAGACTTTCAGGACCATCCCCTGTGGTAATTTTAGTGGTGCACAGAAGGCCGAGCACCAATTCCCTAGAAAAGCTTGTAGCTGTCACATCATCACCCTGTCCAAATATGATTGGGGTAGAAGTGGAAGGATGGGTGAAAGCATGATTGATGCTGTCGACATCCGCAGAAAATTTCGCGTTTCTTTTTATTTCCACACGGCAATCGGTTGTTGTTACCACCCTTTTTATCTTTTATCTTTTTACTCCCTTGGTAATGAAATGATAATGTACATCATTTTTCAGGAAGGGGGCCGCGGCCAGCAGAAGGCTGTCAAGTAGGGAAGTTGACCAGTGGTAGAAGGATTCGAACCCGCCACCTTCACCCCCAAACGCCACGACTTTATCCCCTTGGTCACCGCCGGCCAAGGGTTAGCTCGCCAAGGCAATGCCGGTGTGTTTGATTTTAGCTTTTACTAGATTGGAAATATATCGCACGCTGAAGTTATTACGGGATTTGTAGGTATACTTCTTGCGTCGTCTTAGAGCTTTCAGTAGCTGGGAGATGATTAGTTTTTCTTAGAGGCAGCAGATATCAAAGATTGCGTTGGCCGTCTCTGTGAAAAGTTCGACATTGTCATTGAGGAGGGATTCAAAAGAGAAACAAGCAGATGCGTGTAAAAAGGATTTCTGAAAAAGAATAAGGTTAATGTGTGGAAAGAGACGGAGGCGAATTTGGATTTGATTTGTTTGCTTGTAGGAATGAAATGCTCATCAAGAGGATATCTTGGGCCTTAATAGAAGCAGACAGTAATTACTATCTGAAACTGGAGTTCGCGATTTCAGGGAAAATAAATCGGGATGGTTCGTAATAACTCTATCTAAGATGGAACCGCTTCTGGTGGGAGAAACGCAGAGATCAGTCAAACCAAACACAGTCAATAGTAGGGTAGATGCATGATCGAAATCATTTACACTAATATACAGATTATCCTCAAGAAGAGGAGCAATACATACTTGAAAAGAGTCGAAAAACGATGTGATATTGTGTTGCGAGCTAAAAGGGCTAATGTATAAGTTGGTTATGATAGTGCTGGTATGGCGAGAAAACCTGGGCTGACACTGTGTCAGGAGGCAGTCAGTTCCGTTTAGCGAGTACGTATAAATAACTTTGAACTTGCCGGACCAGAAAGAGTTTATGGATGTTGCCACACTGCCTCCAGTCTTTTTCTTCTCCGAAACTCTGTCCTGCCTATGGAGTCTGATGCTGTCTATCGACAAGAGTGAATCAGCAATGTCAGGGTTCAGCCAAGATTCTTGCATGCCGATGACCCAAGTGTGAACATGGATCGATGGTTGAAGTAAGAAAGACAGATCCGACACTTTCGTAAACAGAGAGCGAATACTGGTACTCAACAAGGCCGGAATGAACACCTTGGCCGGAAGGGTGCATTAAAGAGCTGCCTACCAGCCCTCACGAGTGCCTCTTTTGGATGGATAAGAAGATCGTTGAAGTACAGCAATGCATCATCCCAGTCCATGTTGAGAACCAATAGGGTTTTTGAACGACAATAATTCCGACCGATTGTATTGGCGAACGGAGATCATAATAAAACCAGAAATTCCACAATAAAACAGCGAAATAACGATGGCACAGAACTGTAGCGCAGCCAGTCAAAAGGCACGCGTAAGATATACGATGAGTGACACACAAAGTTATCAGTACCTTAAGCTGGCCCTCAAAGCTGCGTTGGAATGCTTAAAATTATGCCATGAGAACGAACTGATAAATTTTTAAGTTTTCTTCCCGAATCCTTGAGTTGAATTTCTCATGCTCATAAGCTTGTAGATTGATAGGAACAACATGGTTCATTAACAATGGATTCAGTCGTTCAACTAGTGTAAACATACCAATTTTGGTGAATGCAACACTATTCATAGGCCAGTAAAATTACCATCCGCCGGCCGATAGAAAAAATGCAGTCTGGTTATCCTTTCTCATCTACCTAGGGATTATACGCCATGATTTTAAACTCTCAATCCAATCCTCCATTTGGGTTGCACCAGTATGCCTGTTCAGATAGTTCTACTACACGATTCCCGCTGCAATGATGCTGATGCTGAAAATAACCAAATATTATTTATGAACTCGGATATCGTGTGATCGGTCCATGAGACTCAAGTGACAGCACTTTAAAGCTTCTTTGTTGTCGGCACCTAGAAACCAGCCGATCAGATAACTGCCTAATCATTTCATAAACATATTACCTCGTAAATAAACCCGAAAGTGGTTTCCAGTAGCTGTGACCTTGCTGTCTTTAGCTGCTTGCGTGTTAATCGATTCCAGTAAGTGCTGGCAGTTCACGTTCGTGCATTGTTACGACTGGTCACAGTTCGTGTGGCTATTTCCGGTAGCAGTAGCACCACAGTGTCACACGATATTATTAGTCGTGCTCTATCAACGTCCAATTCACAGTTAGGAAACCATGGATGTGGTACACAGCTAACTGTTGGGTGCCTTAGCATGTATTGAAGTTCGACAAACTGTTGGTGATCAACGTAGGTGGCCTAAAGCCTGCAGTTTTAGAACCAGACTAACTCTTCCCAGGTCCGTATTTCAGCAAGGGAGCGATGGACGAGTGGTTTCGAGCAATCGCAATGAAGCAACTGCTTTGTCGGTCCTCGAACGATGAGAAGAGCCTTAATGTTATATGGTTATTATTTTCGTATAGGCACTATCTCGTTCAGAAATCTCGCGCCTGCACTGATGAATTTCGAAATACCTAAAACTTGAAATGGACTGTCTATTTTGCTACTAGCTCACTGCTTATCGTAATCCATTGGTCCCGTCGTCCAGAAATGAAATAATTTCAATTTGGATCACGACCAAATTATGACTAGAATACACAACCAATCTCACGCTAGTCTGGTAATTGTGCGTCATCAGCATAGTGATGACATGGTGCCGTATACTCGTGTGCGTATTCATCAATCGCTCCGCAATTATTAGGTTCCATGTTTTTGTTTCGATCCGGCCTCGAGGTGCTGAGCATTAAAGACGGAAAATGTAAGTGGGTATTCCCGTTTCGCCTCGCTGAGTACCTTTGAGTTGTTCTGGATTACAGATTATGCGGCTATGGCATCGTCTATGACCGGACAACTGAAACAGAAACGATAATATTAATCAAAATGTGTTTCAGACTTTCGTGAAAATCATGCGAAGAAAACACGTCCAAGTTCCCAAACAGAGGGCCATGTAGTGTTTATTTGATCCGGACACTTCGTCAGGGGGGACAGAAACGCTCATCGTAGTTAAGGTCCATAACACTCGTGACATCTGGACCAAACACATTATTCTTATCCGAAGCTTTGCATCTCAGTTCAGAAGAAGACCACACATCACTTGATAAACAATGCAGATTTTGAGTACATGAACATGGTTAAAGGGAAGCAAATTATGACGCAGTAAATACCCACTGTATTAAAACGTCAATCAGGCCACAATTTCTCTCCCCCCCGGTCAGTAATTGTTGGTTACCTCACTCACGGGAATGGAAGCATATTAGTATTCTAACTGCATTAACCTCGTCGACAGGTTACTAACAGTAAGGCATTAATTTTTACCAACAATACATTGGAAAAGCCAAATCGAGAGATTGCATGTCCAACGGAGAATGCTGTTGTGGCTGATCCGAATAAAATTTCAGCATTTTGCACGTTAGCAAATGGACGCATTCGCCTCCGTCCATACACAACTGACAAGGCCAAACGGGAACAGCCAGCATGGATAACGAAAGGAAATCATCAGCATTCGTGTGAGAGCTGATCAATACCTACGCGTGGTGCGATGGGTCCCGCGCGCGTCCGCTTATCTTCATTTCCACCGCGTTTGTATGGTCATATCTGTGCTTCCGTCACTAGCACGTCACGTGATCTACTGCGAGGTGTAGCGCGGTGTTGGCAAACAAATTGCTCGATTCAGGAATCATATGATTGAATGCAACCAGACTGAGGGGAGCGAATCCGAGTTTCCCATTTATTGATGATTGATTGCGCGTGATCGAATCAGGTAAAGTGGCCCTTTTATGCACCCAAAGAAGATTGTTCAGCTGGTACATCACCAACTTAACAGTGAAAACAAGCGCTGGACATGAAGGAAACAGATGTTCAACTAAATCGGCGTGGAATTCCGAGACATGTAGTAGTAACATAGGTAACTGCAGGTGCATCGTAAGAACTGGTAAAGACAAGCATATGTATACGTCGCAGGAGTTCATAGGCGCTGGGATACATGTTATATGATCTGAATAAAGAGTCTTTGGCAAGTCACTTAGTACATTAAAAAAATGTTTTGCACGGTCCGTGTTGGAAACTCGTGGGTTTTCTCTAACCTGTCCCAAAAAATATCGCCTCATCAAGAAACAAGCTTGATGCTAGTGGTTAAATGGTTAACATCATGACATTTAGACTTCGGTTTCCCTGGTTCAGGCTCGTCCACTCACAATGAATTCTTATTTGGCGACCTCCAGACGGTCATAGCCTTCTCCGTGGAGGCAACCCACGGCGACATTTTATGACTGAAGAAACCAAAAATAGTAAAAATGTAAAAGGAAAGTGTCAGACATTTTACAAGCGATTCATGGAAAATAACAAAAGCTTGTAGGTAGTGTAGTATTGTTAATATGAATACAAAATGTCCAGTTGCCATTAGAATGACGCACAAATTTGAACGAACAAACGACGAAGTGTATAACAATACCCGATTCATTCTGATTCCGTAAGGAAATACGCTGCAGAACCCATTCTGATACCATTAAAAAGCTCAGAATGGGATCCTTTCAAAGACAGACAAATCAGCGTTACGAGATAAAACACGATATAAAACTATCCCTATGGATCCAAATTACTTATATACGGAAAATATAACCCATTATAAACACATTTGAATTCTTAGGGGCGTGAATATCGAGCAAGTCAATTTAACAACCAAATGATGATTCTTGGGATGATTTTCGTCGGTCAGGTAAGGTTAACCTTCAAAATGGGCACACATGGCTCGTGTGCAAAATATCCTGCTTAAAAGAAATTTCAGTACTTTTGGGCCTTGTGTACCGTTTTTGAAGGTTAACCTTACCTGACCGACGAAAATCCTCCCACGAATCATCATGGGATTCTTAAATGGACCTACCATCTATTCACGCTCCTTGCGATTCAAATGAGATCCTAGTGAGAAACTAAGGAAGGAGGGCACTAGTATAGGGATGGTTGGACAGAAGAATACCGGGCACACATAAGTGAAGAGCGGCAATAACCATGAAACCGGTGGTGTGGTTCCGGGGACATTTTGTTCATCCATCCGTAGGCGAAATATACTACTGAGACGAGAAACCAAAATTTGCCTCCTTTGTGAATGTATACTGCCCATAACCATCGGAGCAACTAAATAGTAATTGTTTTTGACCATCAGAGCAACCAACTTTAGTTTACCACATGAATATAGTCTTGAGATAACTGTCATTAATCCATTTATATCTGATACAATCCTGCTAACCAAAACCATAATGTCCCACATTACATCAAACCTTTTAAACGAGATTTACATAAATATATGCAACAATTCAAAAACTCAGACTAGGGAGTTCATTTTTCCTAGTACCAAAAGCATGCGTAATTCCTTGCTTTTTGGGCTGGAGAGAGGTGAAAACTCTGTCAATTGGGAATTTTAAGCTTTGTTTCTTAAACTACTCGTAAATCAAATAATAGCATTTTCAGACAGAGGTTGGCCATATCTTAGCCCCTTTGTAAATTCTACAAAGTACGGTGGCATAGCGCAAACGACTACAAGTACTAGTCCAGGCTTCAACCACTCACGCGATGATTTCATGGTGTTGTTTCTTCATCATACTTCATCTTGCGGGGTGGAATTTGTTATCACTTAAAAGGCGCTGTTCTTTGCATTGGAATGTTGCCATAATGGCTTCCGTAAATATCTTTCCCCTAGGGGTTTTCATGGAGGGTTCCATGCGGATGCCAATTTTTGGCTATGGAAATGGTCTAGTTGGTCTAGGGTTAACCCGAATTCCAAATTACAGCGAGATTCCAAGAAAACGCGAGCCAGTTGAAGTCACGAAGAATGGCCATAGAAAACGAAACTTGTTCGCCTCAGATTGTTATTTGAAGTCCCCTTGGATTCTTACCGTTACAGTTGTAGATGAATTTGACTAGGAAACATGCTATTTTTAATTCGTAAAATACCGCACGTTTTTTTCAGGAGAATACTAATGGCGAGGAGGGGAATAGAGGCTTAGGAGTACGCTAATCGCTTTGAAGCAGGTCAGGATAGGATGCCAAAAAACGAGGGCACTTTGCGGTGATATGAAGAAAGCGTAAACCTGCCAGCTTTTTGGAATGTCCCATATATAGACTGAGACAACAGTAGCATTTGGTGAGTTCGACAAACCTCGTCCGTTAAAACGATCGAAGAAGACGATATTGAGATGGGTTGCTCAGAAGATCACGCCATCGCCACAATTTTTTAATCAATAATCGCTTCATACAAATATGGATAAAATATACAAAGAAGCAGTGATAGAACGAAATCTTGTAGGACAACTGATGCAGAAATATTCAGTTTTGGAAAACGAATTTCGTTGCGAAATTCGGAGAAAACTTCAAGGAATGCATTAGTGTATCAGACAGACTAAGAATTATTGAATCGATATTGTGAAACAAGTAAACAAGTGATAGATTCTGAAGGAAATGTAAAATATATGTATTTCATATTTGCGAAACCACAGCGAAAGTTAAACTCTTGTTGTAATCGTAACGCGTAACCCCTTTAATTCCGAAATTAATACCATCGTAATTCTCAAAAGAAATAGATCACACTGCTAAGTTGTGGATTACAACTGGAAGTAGGGAGCTGCGGCAAACTGAATTGTATTAACACGAATTGATGGAACTATGCAAATGCACGCAGCTACAACAACCCATCAATGAGCAGCCGAAAAAGCTGTTCGAAGGTCCCTGGCTTAACCACGAGCATGGACCATTTGCTATATTAACAACCAGAGTCATATTATTTCATTCATTGTTGTGAGGCACAGTGAGATCTGCATGTCACAGCACGTGAATAGACCTCCAAGAAAGATGCTATTCGTCTGCAGTTTGGTCTAAACTTCCACTGACTACAGTCTGGATAAAAATAAGTATGGTTTCTACGAGTTTCCATATGGTGTTAAATAAACCGCAGATCGGCCAATGTGGAACTATTTTTACTTTGGAAACCCAGTTTTTCAGATAGTCCTCTTTTTTGGTGGTTCTATGATCCTCCCTTGTTAGACGCAGCCCAAAATCCTGATGCCCCGTCTGTCGGTGCGCTAATTAACATTTGTTTCGTTTGAGTTTTCGATGAATCCAGATGGACCATCTCGAAATGGACTGCCTACAGCAGAGTCAATTGTCAGGAAAAGTGCCTCTGGTTCTCTTCGTTACTCATGAGCATTTGATACGTTCTAGTTATGCTCTCTATTGACGATCAGATTGAGATCAACCGGCACACTCGCCTCCCAGCCAGTCCACTGAGATGTGCTCCCTCCTTTCCGAAAACACCTCAACTAATTATAACTAACCACATCTGGCAATGAAATCCAGTGCTCCATTTCAAAAGATTGGTGGGGAGGTGAATGGAACTTTTCTTTCGATAAGCCATTTTGGAACATATGGAGTTCACAACTACTTGTGAGGAATGGATAGAATTAGTATTTTCTTTGCTTGACTGACAGCCTTTTGGACTCCATCTATCACGCCCAAACCTCAGATCATCCGGTGAACCTTACATTCTAGAAGCCCCAGACTCGAGTTTTGCTCTTATTAGAGCTCATCAGTCATGCATATCTCCTGTTGCATCCAGGATTTGAACCAGGGATTTCCAGCTGGAAGATATGTGTTAACATTGCACCCCAAGCTCCCGTCCAGGCTAATCAGAATTGACGAGTTAAGTCTACTCAGATGTCGTCACCAATGACAGCCAGTTGTGCCTGACGGCCTCGAGGTACTTGGCCCATAAAATCCAGTCGATCCCCTCCCACCATCTCAGATGTTCTCCACAGGATGGGTACACGTCCGCGAAGACCTGTTTTAAGCTTGATTTTTCTAACTAGAGTCCAAAATTACTTGTGATTTCGAACTAGTACCAAGCCCTGTTACCACGACAAACAACCATCACTGTGCAACTATAGTTGCTTTTATTTTTCTTTCCGGATCTTGTTCCGTCAGGTTTTCTTCTACTTATGACCATTTTTTTGTTGTTTTTTGATGTTCAACCATGGTGTTCTACTTGCTGTCCAAAATTTCATGCTCTAAAAGTGCAATCAGTCGGGCATCACTAAAACTTAGCAACCAGCAGTATATCCCCAGTCTACCTCACCTATATTTATCACTTGGCATATTCGGTTTATGAGTTGTAGCCATTTCATTTTCTTTCGAAAATTTATCCCTTCGTGAAGCTCACTAGTCGGTCTAGAGTGATAGTGTACCGGAGAACACGAGAACGGAAATTAAGCTAGAACTCTGCTTGAAGGTTTCTGTTGTCAGTAGTATGTTTCACGTGTTTCGGTCGTTTTATCTTTCATCTTTCACTTACTTTTGTTAAGGAAATAACAGTGTACATCATTTTTCAGGAAGGAGGCTACGGGTAACAGAGGGCTGCCAAGTGGGGAAGTTGACCGCCGGCGGGGGGATTAGAACCCGCGACCTTCACGTTCGAATGCCGCTACCTTACCAGCTTGGCCATTGCCAGTTTGTATGGAAAATGTGAATTCTGATTATTCAAACATATCAGGGCTACCGCCATGAAAAATTCATGTATACTACTCCGTTCTATCCAGATTCGAGCAAGGAAACAACCAAGTTCATGTGTTATTTCCCCTAAAACGGGAGTTCACCATATAACGATCTGCACCATCATCTCAAAAGTTGGACTGTGCAGTTTCGACAAATATTCTTCAGGTTTCGAGTATCAAACCTTGTCTACCAAAATGCCAAAGCTATAGTCAACATTTCCTAAGCAATAACCTTAAATAAAGGAACAATGAGTACAGGAAAAAGAGAGATTTTATGAGTCTTTTAATTCCGGGCCTGTTTCTTTTCCTGTAGGAGTCATATGTAATCCATGCTTTCAAACTGGATGGATGCTGTACACCATTCAACCACGAGTATATAAACAAACCTATCACTTTTATCTCCGTTATGGTCGCTGAGTTTTGCGTTCAGTTCACATATATCTTAGCACAAATTGAGTTGTAATTGTCAAGGACTGGAACCAATGATATCATCCCGATTACTGGTGAAGTGTTTTTGACCCAAAATTCAAGCTGAACCATATGAAATTCGCATGAAATAACAGCGTGAGCTAAGACCAATACCAGTTCTTAGTCTCACCGAAGCTTTCTCTCTCGCATCTAAACCATAAGATCTTTTGTTCTTTCGAACGTTCTCTACGAGCACAAAGTGCGGATCCACGAGAAATCGGTTAGATGCCACTTTACTCAAGCAAGTATTGGTCCGTAAACAAAAAAGTAACTGGTTCGAAGACATCTGAGAGTGGGTCGTTTTCCTTCGACAATGCCAATTTTTAGAATTCCGCCACTTAAAACTGTTTAGTTCTCTAGAGATTCATGGTGCCCTATCACATTGGGTATTTTCAAATTCATCTGGAAATTCAGTCCCCGCAATATCGTTGGTGGTTCTGAAAGACTTACCGTACCTGTTTTGTAGGGTTTTCCTTCACCCAGCATCGAACTATCATCTCCCAGTCGGAAAACGTCATTTTAGCTATGTTGTTAAACTATGGATACTTTAATAGAGGGCATAAGGTGATTGACTTTGACTCCTGCGTGAGTTGTCCCAGGTTCAAACCTCACCTGTTGGCGACTCAACATTCGGACACTCCTAAGTGACGTGCCTCTCTTCCTAAAATATTGCACGATACTTTAAGATATATGAAAGTGGAAATAATGCTTACATTACTGCTATTACCATTATTATTATCAACAATATGCTCTAACGTCAGAAAACGTTTATTCCTTGATATTTATTTGTCCATTTTAATCATTTGTGAACTTTCTCCTACCCAATCCAGAAATCAATGCATTAAAATTAGCAATATTGATTTTTCCCGCCAGCTGGTGCGTATCGAACAAACAATATTATGAAGGTTAATTTGAATTCATCCACTATCAAAATTTGTTTAGCCCTTAGGTGTTTTGAATTGGCTCACGCGGATCATGACAAGGAATAAGTGATATCGATTAGAACGGTCGCTAATTTACATATTACATTATTAAATCACACTACATAGAACGACATTGAACCGAAAAACTGTTTTGTGCTACTTCTAAGTGCAGCCTGTTAGAATCAACAGTCCAATGAGCATACTCTGCTCGGGATGACAACAAGCAATTCGTTTTGGACGTCATATTTATTTGGCCGCTGGCCGTCCTTTTCCTTTACTTGGCTCAAAGTCCATATTCCTTTAAGCTAATCAGGCACAGCATTGATGAAATCGATTGATCATCCGGCCATTTTGTGATTTGGTGCCCTACTTCGGTTCAAATCGGTATAGGTTTTTGTCCGCCTTTTTATCTCCTAATCAACATTAACAGCATTAATAATAAATAGCATCGATCATCCCAGTGGAGCGGTGAGCTAGCGATGCCTGTGTGTGCTTATGCATCCGCGAGAGGTTTGTCATTCTGGCCGCTGGATTTACCGTACACTACTAAGCTTGAGTTTTGCCAGAAATATTAGGCAAGCTATGCAATCCATGTTGGAAACCATGCCAGTATTTTTGTTTGATCAACTGGAACTGTGGTCTTCGGCTGCTGTCTGTGTGGCGGTTCACGGAAGATTTCATGGTGAAATCATTGTGGCAGTGGTTAGGAAAAGAAACAATGCTACGATTTGCTCGTCTCTTGGTGTATCATGTACAGACACTTGACAAGGTCTTACTTAAGCGGAGTTAGGCAAATCAGCTTTTGAGAAACAGCACAATGTGACGAACAAGCTCGTTTTCAGTTATTCGTAGTCATGCCAATGCACAACATTATATATGATTTACTGCAAATGAGAGGAGGAGGATGGGTTTCAGTTCTAGTTGTCAAAATAAGCCCACTGTTGCGTGTGTGTGTGTGTGTGTGTGTGTGTGTGTGTGTGTGTGGAACGAGTAGTGTTCGAAATTATAAGTTGGGAGATTCGATAGGATTTGGGGGTGCTGAGTGGGCCAGGGGAGCTTCAGTATTAGCACGAACTGCTTTTGGGCACACAACCGGGTGTCATAGAGACGAATGCATACGGCCCCAGGACTTCATCAGCTTTGATAACCTACTCCGAACTTTGTGGACTATTCTGGACGCTTCAGTAACATTAATTACGTTGTTGGGATCAACCAAGTGTGAACACAGCACTGGTGATAGTTTTAATTATTCCTGTTTATCCAAGCCCGGTGATGTTCACAACCTTGTTCGGATAGGCGTCTGGATGTATGGCCAATGTACACTGCCCCACAGGAACAGGTGAATGAGCACAGACAGAATGAGGCCATAGAATCCGGTACATTATCTTTTAGGCGTGACTGTACGAGTGACTTTGGTGTAAAAAGATTTGCAGTTTTGCTGCGTGGAACGTCTTATCGACAGCCCCAGACAATCTGTGACAGGTGATATCCGCTGGAGTGTCACCCTTAAAGGGCTAGTTTACGTACAGGGTTTTCTTTTCCACAGCTGCTTTCTTATGTCTTTCTTCAGACTGTCCCGTGACTTTCTCAATGAAACGTTCAGGATAGCCGTTCTAGCGAAACACACCGTAGGAAAAGAAACTTCACCTCTATGGTTCGTACAAACATTGAAGCTCCCCTGGCCCATTGAGCACCCCCGAAAACCTACCGAATCCCTTACAGACCAGAGTAATGGGTATGAATCGCATCCCCCAACTTCCAATTTCGAACACTACTCGTTTCACACACACACACACACACACACACACACACAAACGCAACAGTGGACTTATTTTGACTACTATAACTGTAACCCATTCTCCTCCTCTCATTTGCAGTAAACCATATATAATGTTGTGTGTTGGCATGACTACGAATAACTGAAAACGAGCTTGTTCGTTACGCTGTGTTGTTTCTCAAAGTGCTCTGTGGGACTATTCGGAAATCAGCTTTTGCTGGAACTACTTTTCACGAGTGATTGGGAAAAGGTCAGAAGATAATCACTTAGGTTTTGATTATGCTTTGAGCATTTATTGGCATTATTGTCATATCGTGCGTTATGACAGTTCGGGGAATGATCGTTACCTCGCAATCATACTAAAAGCTTGTGATGTCAGCATTTTCCTCTGTAAGAATTGCTGGAATTTTGTTCGGTGAGTTGCAATACTATGGTGTGCGAATTTCCGATCCCAAACAGTCACAAACGTCAACCTATAAAAGCATCTGTGCAGGAAGACAAAAGTAAGTATGTACAACTTAGGGTAGTTGTAATTTGTTAATATGCAACTAAAAGATAATAATAATAATATATAATATGTACAGTTCAGTTGATCATGTGAAAGTCTGTTACACCTCAAAAAGGATGTAGATGTCAATTGCACAAAAACAAGAAGTGGCAGAAACAAAATGAGAGCCTGCAGGTGACCGGTGTGGGTAGGATTTGAATTCAGGAATCTCACAACAAGGGTCATGTGATCCTGATCAATGGATTCACCGGAAGCACAATTTAGCCTTCTAGAATGATCTTTAACAAGCCATTCGGTATCAGTGGTCCCATACCGGTGCGTCAAACACAATTATAAGCTGCAATGACTAAATAAATAATACATCCCAATTAAACTGTGGTCCAGAAGGTGAGCCGATTGGTGACAGAATATTCACTTCAAGAAGCAGAATTTTGTTAAAGCAGAAGGCAAATTCTCGCCTTAACATGGAAACAACAATAGGAGTAAACAAGTTTTGTTTTGTACCAAGGATTTCATCAGGCAGCTACATAAATATTCTGGTTTCCAATACACATGTTGAAGCTTTGGGTCAGCATATTTGTCGGTAGCCAGAATTGGACGCGGCAATTCACACTACGGCCAAAAAATGTGAGGTCTGTATGCACAAATTCCATTCTCAAACAGACAGTTGGAATCCATGGACAGAAACCTCTGCTCCCTGGCAGCCCGTCCGAGCAGATTTCTGTCGTCCATTCTTGAAGTGATATAAAGCTTCAGTGCCGACAGATTCCAATTCCAAATGGGTTGAGGTGTTTTGGACGATTGCGCCTACTGTCATTTGTGATTTGTTTCAGTGAACATGTTTCCCTTCTGTTGTGACCTTCCTGTTCACTTCGTTTGCTTTTCGGTCAAAACCAGTTTACCGCTTGCTAGCAGTTCGTATCCATTCGCTTCAGTAACTGACAGAATTTCTTATAGAAGCTCCATGTCCAAATATTACGCACGTATAGCCTATCCCATGAAATAACGATGATCCATATATCATTAAAGACCAACCAGCTCACTATAATCTTATTTGAATCGTTAGGAGCGTGAATAGAGGGCAAGTCAAATTAAGAATCACATGATGATTCGTAGGAAGGTTTTCGTCAGTCAGGAAAAGCTAGCGTTCGTAAAGGGAACACAAGGCCCGAAAGCATTAAATTTTCTCTTCAGTAGGATATTTCGCACACGGGCCTTGTGTACCGTTTTTGAAGGTTAACCTTACCTGACCGACGAAAATCCTCCCACGAATCATCATGGGATTCTTAAATGGACCTACCATCTATTCACGCTCCTTGCGATTCAAATGAGATCCTAGTGAGAAACTAAGGAAGGAGGGCACTAGTATAGGGATGGTTGGACAGAAGAATACCGGGCACACATAAGTGAAGAGCGGCAATAACCATGAAACCGGTGGTGTGGTTCCGGGGACATTTTGTTCATCCATCCGTATGCGAAATTATCTACTGAGAAGAAAGACAAACCATATTTGAAACTTGTATCTTTAAGTTGAGGCATTGTCGTTGTATACTCCATTTTCATTCGGTAATTTGTGACTAGCAGCAACTTCTCACCTGAATTGGTCTGAATCAGCGTTAAGTGAAAAATTTTAATATTCCCCTGATCCTAATGCTAAATACTGTCTTTCACCAGGCAGTGACCGGTCAAGCGACCTCAAGGCTCAATGAACTGTTGGAATCTATGATGGCACTGTGGGACAGTATCAATAAGCATGTGAGCGCTCATCCCCGTTCCATATCCAGCCTGATTCCCCTGGCAATGGAATTCAAGAAAATAATTGTGAATCTAGCGCATCACTGGAGAGGTTCATTATACGAGTCGATCATTATGAGCAGCGGTCGGCGACTTTGTTAAACCCAATGATTTAAACAACTCTAAATCATAGTGTTGATGCTCGAAAAATCTTTGATAGCCGCCCCGAATAAACCGGCATCTATTCTGTGGATATGCATTACTAAAGTCCCTTAACACATGCAAAAGAGCTTTCCGGTTGTCTCGTGTATTCCCACGATTTTCGGTGATGCGTTCGCATTTTGTATTGCCGCAAATAGGGAGCCAAATCTTAGATCAAGTACGTTTTTTGCAGTAATTTACAATTATTCCTTTACCGCAAGAAGCACGAAAATTCTCCGAAATAAATTCTGTGGTTAAGTTACAGTCGCTATTGGGCTTTGTGAAATAAAATGCGAGGTGTTCCATCGTAAACAATAAGCTTATTTTACGCAGTAAGTAAAGTTGCTCAAAAATCTATTATGCCTCGCTGGCATTGTAAAACGCACCGATTCTACTTGGTAAGTATAAAATTTTTGTATCAACTGCATACTGCGTGAATTTTGTGAAAGGGGATAACCCTAATAAATACTTCGAGGACCCACTGCAACAGGTAACAGAACGACGGGGCAGGGACTTGGAAAGTGTAGCGGCGCAGGACCGTCTAAGGTCACACTAAATCAAACGCGATAGTCAGTTTGGAGACAACGATTCACCAAATATATGCGCCTACGCTAAACAAGCGTTTTTGTTGGTCAATAGAACCCAGTTTGGGGCGTCTGTGTGTGTGTTTGTGCTGCTTAAGCCCAGCAGCTAAAATCTTTTCGGCCCTGTAGGACTTTGTGTAGCGAAAGAAAACCCGTTTTTAAACTGGTTCAACAAAAGTAATTGTGCTATTTCCTCTACTGTGCTTCGTGTGATCCACAGAAAGGGGATAAAACACTACGGTTAGAAAAGGTATTGCAAAGAGAAAGCATGCGAATAAATATGAAAGAAAGAGCTGTTCTGTTCATCTAGTTTTTGAAAAAAGAAAGAGTGCAAGAGGCTAGGAAAACGAAAACAGTGCTTCACACTTTATCATTAGGGGCTGGTGTAAAGGCTGAAATACACAAACCCAACACTTGGCGTCTGAGAGTATTTGCGAACGGCTGAATTTCTGTTCGCTGTATCGGCGATGAGCAACAGTAATCGCAATTACGCATTCTTCCGGAACTGTCAATCCAATCGGTTCTGATACATTTCTAATCCGAATGGATGTAAATCCGACCAGTCCACGTAAGACGACTTTTAGCATTCAGTCTATCGATTGATACCGTTGTTCTCTGGTGTTGGGTACCTGTCGACGAAGGTAAAGCGTCTTTGACCCAGATTCTGGATATGAAGAGGCGATGAAGACGTGATGAATCAGTCATTACTTATGAATTGGGACTGGAAACAATCGAATCTAGCTTGAACAAACAAAAACTGAGATAAACGAGGTAGAAAATCGGAGAACTTACTAGCCGGCGAAAGAAAAGTGACAACTGATTCAATGCTGTAAACGTGTCTTTGTCCCAGCGGATGGCCTTATTTCGTACTCCGATGAAAAGTAGCACGGGGAAGGATGACGAATGTAACTATCCGGAAATAAACGTGCCTTTTCCTCAACAATGACTAAATCATCGTACATCATCGAATTTATTTAGTGAAGCCAGTGAAAATTTTAGGTTAATGAATTATTATTGCCCTAGAAAAGCCGACTGGTCATTTTGACTTGTTTCAAACAAACGATAGGATCTGAGTGCGCATGACTTGTGAAAATAAAAATTGTGGCAGACTTTCTTGATTGTACTAAAAAAATTATTACAAATTTTATTGCTCCGTTCTAACAGGAGCTCCTCGGGTGGCATGAAGTGAAATGGCGGAAATATTAGACGAAAAGTTCCACCTCGTCCTGACTTCCAACGAAGTTGCAAATCAAAATTGACAATTTGTGCGAAATGTCGGTGTCGTCACTGTGTTATCATCAAAGCACGACGCAATTACTCCGAAATGAATATTAGAATGGATGCACTCGCTGAAATCATCCATTGCGAGCGAAGGCAGGAGGACGGTCTCAGCGACTTAGAATGGGCAAGATCAAATATGCTCATTCATAAAATGGTGAAAACGGATTAGAAGTTCTACAAAAGCTCACAACATTATTGATATTCGAATCATCCTTGTTCTTATATCGCAACACATCTAGCTTCACCTAGTTGAATTCGAGACAAGTTGTCAATCCTTGATTCCGGCAGAAGTCAGGAGGCAAAGGAAGTTAGTGGTGTTTTCTACGTATGAGTTTCATTCTGATGAAAGTGACCTACAGCAGTTGTCGGCTGAATGACAAAGATTAGATCCAGAAATCGAACTACTTCTTTTCTGACCTTCTGATATGACTTGTTCAAACTATAACTAGTACATTTTACGCGGTAATTTAGACGATTCACGGAGTGCCTACAAGATCACACTGGTGAAACTAACCTTCATTCACCTGTTCCCTTTGACCTGAGTCTAACGGTGGATTTCTGCATGTCTAGTGTTACGACACAAATCACACAAGCCTGTTTTAATTTTCAACATCAACCAGAATAACTTAGATTAATTACGTGATTGGAATAATGCGACCTCGAACTGTTGTAATGAGACGATTTATCCACTTCGTCCAGCCTGTTCAAACAACAAAAGTGTCGAGGTGCCTAAGGTGCTTCAAAAAATCTGAGTTTGACTTTGGTCAAGGAACTGCCTAATTAGAGCAGTTATTCAACTTTCATTTGCTCGCTTCCAGCTTAGAAAAGTTGAGTGGTTTTAAAGTCACAATCCTGTCAAAAATGGCCGATTGGCTATTCTGGTATTAAACTGAACGGTGCTTTTTTCCCCAGCCATTTCTCACCGATAAATGACCGAGCCATTTCTGAGTAACACAATTGCACTTACCAGTCGGAATGGCCGTGAGAATTTATTGGCAGATGGTGAGCGTAAAGTTTAAATGTGAAAATGAAACAGTGAGGCAGCGTGTTGAAATCAGAGAGTAGCTTTTGTAGTTTCGTTCAAGATTGGTAAGATGCATTGGGCCATAACTCCCACACAGGTATGACATCCAACGATACCACCCTGAGAAATTCACTTTTTTCGACCTTCGCTTAGGGTCACCCTCTCGGGTGAGAACGAAGCCGTACTCGGGTATAGGCTCATGTCATTATTTCACCCATTAGGTTCAGATATGTTCGAGGCGTACCTTAGATCATCAAAGAAGAACGAAATTCTTCATTGTTTTTCTCTCAAGCGAAATAGTATACCTCATACAAAATGTGACCACTGACGAAGTTCAGTCGGTCCTTCTGTAAAAATGCCCTTGATTAAAATTCATTTACTTTTCAACGAGGCAAACCTTACTGACGTTGTGTGGGGCGGTAGTGTGTGCAAGATACTTATACTTAAGTTATACGTTTTTCCTATGGATTTTTCCCGAGTTTGCATTGCCTCTTCGGCTGGAACATTTGCCAGTTAACAGATCTGGCCATCAGTTTTACAAGAGTAGCTGGATTAACGTGGTTTGTACCCTGGATAAATAACACAATGCCAGTAAATGGTGTAAACTGCTTCCAAAACTAATTCAAACGGATGGTAAGAGCAACTACATTTCGAGAAATATGAAGTCTTCGATTTGCAATAAATATAGTAATAATACTGCAACACTGTAGAAGTTGTGCATGAAAATTATTTATTCAAGACTTATTAATATCTACACTGCCCACTTTGTATGTGAAGACCAGAGATCCTCGTGTACAAACATTTTATGACTGCCCAAGCACTTCCAGTTGATATAGCGAGAACCCGATTACAGTAGCACATGTAATGCACTATAAGTGAATTAACCATGGAAATAAGTGCTATACATTTTGGGTCATCGACAACGAGGCAATATAAAAATATGGATAAAGCATATGTATATGAATTGTCAAAAAATAGACTGTTGCAGTCCTCTTCAATCCGGAAAACGAGATTGCTAATCACATTATCACTGGCCCCTGATTTCGTAATTAAGAGGGGCACTCATACCGACAAGACTGAACAGATTAAATATTATATTCCTCGTGGTTGATATCTTTTGCAGTCACCTCATGGGACCAAATGATATTATTCCGCACTAGAGTATGTAAATCAGCCCAACGGGAGGCTGATCAAAAACATCACTTTGTCCCAGTTTACGAAACTGAAGCGAACCTAATGTCGACAAAAGTCATTCGATGAAACATGTATGCACGAATAATACAATTTCACTAAAATCCGTAAAAACGGTCAGGAAATTCAGGGGCAATCAGCATTCATTGTCAATTAATTGTGGAAGACATCGTCCATAGTTTCGTCTTCAAATCCCCAGACCAGTAGTTTCCACGTTTCCTCCAGTTTCCACTTACCCGATCATCCTGTTCGCTCATCCGCAAAAGGACCTTTTGAAATGCTATCGTTATTAGAATAGTCGCCGTAAAAACACGGTCCTGGCAGTATTCCACTGATCATCCTCGAAGACGGCGACATGAGTTACCTTATATCTTGGACAATGCTTTCCCTTTTGCTGTCTGTTCCGAAAGCTGCTACACTTCCTTGGAACATGTTACCGTTTTTCTGTCTGCTTTTTCCACATTTTATCTCATTTTGGAAGGTTGACGTGACCAACTGAGGAATACCAACCGGTGAATTCGACCAACAATTCGAGTGTTTGAATTCTTCTTCATTCCTGGGTTGAAACACATTGATATTGACAACTTGATCATCACCGTCCAAATCCATTGAATTCAGCGGGAGGACTCGTCTGTTTTAAAATCGCCAGTTGTGGTACCAGTCGCAAAAAATGGGACGAAGCTAATGTTATTTGATTCTGGCGCGGTTCTGCTTACCCTGTTCTATCCTCCATTCCGAACGGCAAAGTGTGATATTGTCGTCTTAAGCTTTACCAACAATGACCTGCGAGAATCGCCAAAGTTTCAACAAATTCACCAATAGACCACTGATCGGAATCTACCAACCTTCCTCAGTCTCCTTTACCTATGAAATTCTGAATGTTAATGAAACCAAAAAATAAAAGACAAATTCCCAGTGAATATACCAAATATTAAAAACTGAATTATCCGAGTATTCTGCTTTCTTTCGGGTGTTCACGTTGCTGTGCTAATTTCAACTCAGACAAGCCCACTGACACAATCTCGCGTAGTCAGATGACTGAGTACGTGCACAATTAAACCGATCTGAAACTGAGCTTTTATTAGCAATACTACGAATTTGCTAGTTCACCAAGTTCCAGGTGTTTATGAGAACAGACATTTTCACAGTTGTCTCCTCGTAAATCCTTAGAAAATCCTGTCTCTAGTCAACCAATCCTCCTTTCACACCAACTCTAGCAGGATAGACCACGTCAAGTAGACACCAATTTTTCCTTTAGTAACCGAAAATCGAATCGTTTGTATTGTCGACACTCACTGGTCGATCAATCGAATGAGTAGCTTGGACTATTGTTACGCAAAGCATTCTCACACTGCCGATTTTATCCATTTACGTAGGCAGTACAACGCCGCTGCAATGTGGCAATTCTTTGTGGTGTTATTTGAGAAGTAATTACCAGCAATAGCAATACCACTTACTTATTTACTTGTTGCCTTTAGTTTCTCTTTTTCTAGGCTGTATAGTCGTCAGTTAAACACGGGCGCCCCCGTTCGCCTTCACAGGCAAGCCTAATCATAAAACAAGGGAAAACCTACGGGTTTTTGAACATTTCATGGACGTTTTTGGAATGGCCACATGAGTTATCTCTGGTTCCATCTGTAAATGATAACCTCGTTTGTTCAAAAGGAAGATTTATTTTATCCAGTATTCCACCCGCAACTTCCCCTTATTTATAAGATGAACACAATTATTTAGTGAATTAGGTCTGATAATCATGGTTGGTCACCAACGAAAACTTCTCTTTTAGGAAGGATCTTGCCATACATCAAAGTTGACGTCGCGTCAAAGCGCACTGTGTTGACCGCTTATGCTGCTATCCTGACAGAAAATCAGCGAGCGTGAATTAGTAGTCTTTTGATGTCAATAATATAGAGGATGGGAAACTAATTTGAGTGCCTTGGTTAATTTAAAATTTTGTGTTCATTCTTTTCCAGCCCTCCAAACTAAACAAAACCACGATTAACATTATACTAAATGGGGGAACTTTGCCAAGAGCGTATATTTCATGGGCAGAACCAATCACAGACAAAAGTGGTAGCAAAGTTGCTTATGTTCATGCTAAAATTTCACCACATAAGCTCTTTTCTTGAGCTCTGAAGCATATTACCGACAATAGTTCATGCACCCTTTTCCAGAGCGAGCAAAACGCAATCTGAACGCCCCAAGTGCAGCAAGTATGGAATGGAGAAAAACGGATTAAAAAACAAGAAGGATAATTGTCGTCTGCATTAGTGGAAAATGTTGAGCATCATAATTTGCTGAGCCGTTAATTTTGTTGATGCATGTATGAAATGTGATTATCTGGAGGAAATTTACAAGTGAGCATTTCTAGAAGAGAATTCTTTGAAAAAATTATCTCGCCTTCTTATTCCTGCCAAAGTTGCAAGGTCTTTTAGGAAATAAAAGGAGATAAGCCTTCCAAACGAAATAAAAGAATATGCACTGCAGAGAGAGGAATTTTCTTCGTTATATTGACGAAAATATTCTCCTGATTCTAAAAATGCAGACATTTTAAAAGAAGCTTGGACATTTTCTTCCCAGTAGTATGTTTCGCATATGGATGAACAAATCACCACGGGACTCTTAAATGGGCCTACCATCCATTCACGCTCCTAACGATTCAAATGAGATTATAATCAGAAAGCTTGCGGTCTTTGAAAAAAGCTTCATGTTTCGCTACACCCGAATATAGTAAATATGCCATCCTGAGTACAGTGGTTTTCCTTCGGTTCGACATAAATTGGATGAAATTACCTCTGGGTTTGGTGTCTAATTTATATAGAAGCATTCCAAAATGTGTATGAAAATAAATGGTAAATAGATTTCTAACCCCAAAGTACAACATTTTCGATATGTGCCTAATTCACAGCGTCTATTGCACAGAACGAATCACGCCGTCTACCGACATATACTGATCTATGGAATTCGAAACTCGAATATTAGCCAACCAGTATGGCTCACAGTTCAAGTTCAAAGTCGATCAGCCAAATTTATTGCTTTGTAGGAGATTTAAGCTGAAGGATATTATATTTTGCACTTTTTCTTTCATCGTTTCACATTCAGTCCACTTGGCTGACTGAACTGCAGGTATTCGTGGACTATTTTCTAGTCTAATAAATCTATTTTGGGACGTGCCACATTTCTGAGAAAGACGGAGGCTTAATGCGGCGATAAAGACTCGAACGGATGCAAGGAAATTCGATTAGCTGAATTTTTCGAATCAGGTTGAGGCCAAATAGATTAAGTTTCTGCCGTGAAAATGGCCAGAGCTTTGAACTCCAAATCGGCCGATCGCTTTTGTAGCTGACGGTAACTCGCTGTCACCCGGATCGTTGGCACGTCGAACCTAATGAGACCTTATGTGGCTTTACGTCACTCCAAGTTCTAGGGGTACCGTTCCTGTTCCCTTTCTCATCTTATGTGAACCCTTGTTTTTATGGTGTACGTCCTTTCAACAAAACCTATGCAACAAGTGACAAATAAAGTGTTGGATCATGAGGACGGATTAAACGACTGATGAAGAGAATCCAATTCGATGGTATCTGATTTTATCGTGAGATCTTTGCGGTGCCTCTGTTGACGTGATTTTTTCGCATGAGACCAGTGATCCTTACTGGCTTGCGGAGCAAATGAGAACGCTAAGAGCAATCAGAGGGACCCTAGATAATTTAGGCTATAGCCGGTTGTCAGATTAATATGTCACGGTTTTGACGTGATCACTGTATTTAAACTAAATTGAACATATCCGCGATCTCGGTTAAGCATCGTTATGCACAAATTGAATGATGTTTGAGATGGAAGGGGTCGATGACCATCGAAAAATTCAAGCTGCTGTGATTGCTTGATGATCCTGGGTGCTGCTCCATGAAATTAAATGGTGTGAGTGACCACGAATTTAACTGGAAAGATAGCGGAAACTGAATCACCAACTTCACAAACCACAAAGAATTGCCACATTGCAGCGGCGTTGTACTGCCTACGTAAATGGATAAAATCGGCAGTGTGAGAATGCTTTGCGTAACAATAGTCCAAGCTACTCATTCGATTGATCGACCAGTGAGTGTCGACAATACAAACGATTCGATTTTCGGTTACTAAAGGAAAAATTGGTGTCTACTTGACGTGGTCTATCCTGCTAGAGTTGGTGTGAAAGGAGGATTGGTTGACTAGAGACAGGATTTTCTAAGGATTTACGAGGAGACAACTGTGAAAATGTCTGTTCTCATAAACACCTGGAACTTGGTGAACTAGCAAATTCGTAGTATTGCTAATAAAAGCTCAGTTTCAGATCGGTTTAATTGTGCACGTACTCAGTCATCTGACTACGCGAGATTGTGTCAGTGGGCTTGTCTGAGTTGAAATTAGCACAGCAACGTGAACACCCGAAAGAAAGCAGAATACTCGGATAATTCAGTTTTTAATATTTGGTATATTCACTGGGAATTTGTCTTTTATTTTTTGGTTTCATTAACATTCAGAATTTCATAGGTAAAGGAGACTGAGGAAGGTTGGTAGATTCCGATCAGTGGTCTATTGGTGAATTTGTTGAAACTTTGGCGATTCTCGCAGGTCATTGTTGGTAAAGCTTAAGACGACAATATCACACTTTGCCGTTCGGAATGGAGGATAGAACAGGGTAAGCAGAACCGCGCCAGAATCAAATAACATTAGCTTCGTCCCATTTTTTGCGACTGGTACCACAACTGGCGATTTTAAAACAGACGAGTCCTCCCGCTGAATTCAATGGATTTGGACGGTGATGATCAAGTTGTCAATATCAATGTGTTTCAACCCAGGAATGAAGAAGAATTCAAACACTCGAATTGTTGGTCGAATTCACCGGTTGGTATTCCTCAGTTGGTCACGTCAACCTTCCAAAATGAGATAAAATGTGGAAAAAGCAGACAGAAAAACGGTAACATGTTCCAAGGAAGTGTAGCAGCTTTCGGAACAGACAGCAAAAGGGAAAGCATTGTCCAAGATATAAGGTAACTCATGTCGCCGTCTTCGAGGATGATCAGTGGAATACTGCCAGGACCGTGTTTTTACGGCGACTATTCTAATAACGATAGCATTTCAAAAGGTCCTTTTGCGGATGAGCGAACAGGATGATCGGGTAAGTGGAAACTGGAGGAAACGTGGAAACTACTGGTCTGGGGATTTGAAGACGAAACTGCGGGCGATGGCTTGCACAAGCATTGATGACGGAGTGCTCATTTCCGTTGACTTTTTTCACGCTCAATTTATGACTTATTTTTTGAAGCATAATTTTTTTCGCATTGCATTTTTGATGTGATTTGATGGCATCTGAATTTTCAGATCGGGTCAGAATGATTTTCTCCAATTTTCGTTTTTCATTACGCTTTTCACTCTTTTTGTGTTTTTCAGACCCCTTGGTATGTTAATAATCTTGTCTTCCTTGTTGGAGTTTCATACCACTATTATCTTTTATTGCTTTTTCATAGTATTCACAATTTGCTTCCACCAGCCTCTCGATTCTTATAAAAGTGTCTCCATATATCTACATCATTGAACCGAGTAGATATATTCCAGCGGTTTTTAATACATAAACGTTGAAAGAAATAATTCAGGTTAAGTTCCCTGGCGGTTATTTTTACTAACTGTAATGCTGTTACAAATGACTCCCTTTCGCATTCCGTTTTGATCTACTACGCCGAACTAACCCTGAACATTTGAATATATCTTTTGAAAGTCACCCGAACTTTTTATTGTGATTTCGGTCAGTCCTTAGCCTAAAAGTGACACCGCAGCATGGCCTGAGGTGCTCTGTTGATGTCTCTGTTTCAGTTAGGATAGAATTTGCGTGTGTGGATGTGGTCACTTTGATCTGATAATGGTAGAGTGTCATCCATCAAACAAATGGAATCCCCTGTTCAACAAATCAACGTGAACACCCATCCCTCACCAGATTCTGTCTTATATTCACTTACAAAAACTTGGGCTGTCAGCAGTACCGCAACCTAGGTCGGTATGCAATGTATCGAACTAACGATGCGCCATGTGAGTAGCTCTTATGCAAACTGTTACTACTCATTAAAACAGATTGGTCGTAGTTCCTGTTGACTTGTCGACATTTCGTCTATCTCGGATAACTTTTTTCAAGGCTGAGTTATCACTGAATGAAACTGGAATGACAATCTAAAATGCGCGGGTGCCAAACAAGGTGCTTTTTTGTGCCTGCATATATATATATATATATGCATGTCTTTATGTTGTGTTGTGACGTGCAAGGGCCACTGTCAGGTCTCCGTTACTACTATCCGTGTCGGTAATCGTGGGGTCATATGACGTCAAACAAATTTTATGATCCTTTCGTTGTTTATCTAGTGAACTTTTCACCGCCGCCCATACACCTGAGGTCTCTGTACCGTCGTTACGTTGGAGACATTGAGGATAAGCAGTACTTGTCTGGGCATTTACGTAGAGGCTTTCGGTGCATGTGCGAAGTCCACAATGGAGAACTATGCTGTCATTGTCGTCAATGGTGTGATCTTCGGATATAGCATGAAGAACAATTGCAGAATCGGGGTCTAGTTTGTTTAGGGTCGTATGGTCTTTTGAGCTGTATTTGTCCTTCCTTCCACGTTCCAAGATTCTGTTTTTTAACTGACTGCATGTTTTCCTGTACACTGATCCGGACAGTCATTACAGCTAATCCTATAAATGCAATTCTCTTGGTCCTGTAGGTTTTGAGGGTCTTTGGTTTTTGTGAGGTGATATTGTAATGTATTATCTATATGATAGAAAACGGACACCACAGGAATCAAGTATCTTTCAGATTGCCGTCGATGTAGCCGGTCTGTATGGTATACCAACGAAGACTAGGGAATTTGTGCCATTCTTGCTGTGTATGATCACTTTGTCTACTAGTGCATATTTGATCAATTCTGGCTGGCAACCGTTACCCCGAAGGATTGCTTGCAAGTCTTGTGTTTCTCCTATGGGTGTGACAGCACCGTTGCATAGTTTGTCCACTCTGCTGGCTAGTGATGAGATCAGTGCCCGTTTTACGCATTTTTCACGGGCCGAATTAAGGTTCAGATGTCCACTGGAGTTCGTGGATTTACTGTGAATTCCCGTCGTGAATCTGTTGAAGTCATTCATCATCAGCCGGCAGTCAGGGAAACTAATAGCTCTCTCCATGTTTTTGTTCCCAATGTAAACTTAATGGGGTTGCGCTCACCGCTGAGGCAGTGTAAGAATTCATCTCTATATCCAGATTCAATGGATGCAAATGTGTCGTAAGCACATCTGGCGTGGATTGGTCGAGGATAGTGGAACTTGGACAATACTTTCATTTCAGTCTAATGTAAAAATAAGCTTGCTACAATGAATGATACAGGAGAGTACATGGCTACACTATCAGTTTGTCTGTACAGTACATGATTAAATGTGAAGAAAGTGGAAGCAGGGCATAGTTCAATGCCAATGATAAAGTCATTTGGGTTAACTGGCCATCTGTGTTCCAAATCTGCGTCACTGATTAATATGGAGTTTAATGCGTCCAAACTGCCTTTAATGGGGACACTTGTATACAGAGAAGTCACGTGAAAGCTCACATCAGTTTTGTCTCAGTCTAACGTTACATTTTGCGGAATACCACAGAAGTGAAGGGCACCACTTATTTGACTTATTACCATTTTTGCATGACTTTATTATTGCACTTAATTATTTGGCTAGCATATAGGCTGCACAAGGTGTACAATCCACTATCAGACGGATAGGTTTATCGGGTTTTGTGGATGTTTGGCAACCCGTAGAATCTCTCTGGCCTGTTAGTGAAGTGAACCATAATGATTTCCCAAGTTTGTTTTTTAGTCCCCAAGGAAAATTATTTATATGAGCCTTTGTTTTTTCAGTGCGGCGTTGACTTTCTTTTATTTCATTCTTTCATTTGATTTGTCATTCAAATGTTGTGGGACTTCCAGTTCAAAGTCCAATACATTTAGAATGACGATAACACTCTCCTTGTGTGCTTTCATGAGGTGGATCGACTTGTCACTTCTTAATTGAGTGAGTACCTTTCAACCGTCTATTAACAAGTTTGCTGTAATTGGCTTCTGTTCTTCATGACGATGCGTATTCTGATTCTGATTTGGCTGGCGTCTTCCGGCGGTAATTTTTCCAATACACTTTCTTCTGGAAGCAAAACGTTCGCTTTGTCACAAATTTGGAAATATTTCCCATACAAAGCAAAATACGACGTACTTGATGAAAATACAATTATGTTAAAAGTATTACCACCGGAGATATAACTACTAGTATTAACCTTATTATTTGTAAGGGAAAATGATCCGTCACGTAGAAATAGTGTCCAACTCCCCACAGAAAATCACAGCTGTTTTATCTTTGTCACCAGTTACTGACAGAGCTTATTCGTCGCACTCGAGAGCGGATGCAAAACCGAGACGAATGACTGAGGACTGGTTGACAAGAACTTTGATTGGACAGTTTAGAAGCTAACTAGTGAAATAGTTGCACAATCAGGGTGGCCACAAGTAATTTGGGTCATATTCATTTGAAAGATTCATGTTTTCTTATTTTGATCTGATCATTGGACAGACTTCTGTTGCAGTCTGAACTAAACAGAACATGCATGAAACCTACGTCAAATGCCACCACTTACAAAATCAACGACCTTTGAGAAAAAAACAAGGCAACGACTACCGAATTTTCCATGCTGCTGTGTTCGATCATTTATTTTGTGTTTTGTTCAGTGGCATTAGATTAGGTGGGTGATTTGAATAGTTTACAAATGAATCTATTATTAGTTTACGTCTGATAACATGCTCACTTGTGATGCACTGAAAACATATGTACCAATGCCCTGTTGAAAATTTAGGCGACAATCAGTGGGCATCTTCGTTTCCCACATCAGAGGTCAACTCAAGCGCGGAGACACTGTGCCCATTATCCTTGACAGTCTTTTCTGTTGTTCGTGTTTCTGTCGCATAAATCTAACATCCGTTTAATGTTCTTTCTTTACGAGCTAACTGTATGGCTTGATCTGATATGACTTAGGCTAATCACCCTTCAGAAAGATAATTCGCATGTCTTGTTTGTCCACAGCAGACAACTCTTCTAATCATTTGACTTCCTGGTTCGAATTTAACTCAGTCTGCCCAATACAGCCCCCTATTAGACAAGGAACGTGCAAAATACCTTGGAGCTGCGAACCAAATTGTTGAATTTCCATCCCTTTTTTCCTCCCATTTGTACGATGCTTTTCATCAGTAATGGACATCAAAGTGCAGCAGTGATACTTTTGGATCCAACAGAACTCAGCTAATGCAAACTTAATATAGCACCAGAAGACAAAGACAAGTGGTCTTTCGTTGTTTGCATAGCCACTGACTGGGGATAAATTTTCTGTCCTACTACTACGAGAACATTTAATTGTGGCAGGTTTTCAACCGCTTTACGACTTAATCGGTCAGTGCACCAAAAAACGACATTTAACCATTTTCTGTGTTCTGCTCGCTCGTGATTCGTTTGCTCCATTCTGATCCTGCATCCTGAACATGTAACTTTCGCATATCGCGGATGCCACAATCAGATCTCTAAAGCGTTAGCAACAGCAGATTGCGTGACAGCAATAAATTAGTCAACTTCCAGGAAAGGGATATATGGAGTATCATTGTTGAGTCGAATCCACTGTCGCTAAAGGTACATTGCCTTGGCAGTCACCATCAGGAGAAGAAAGAAAACCAAAAGACTGGTTCTAAATATCCACTGAAGTGTTTATCACTTTAAAAGCCGGACACGTACGAAGTTAGCCTTCATAGTGCTAGATTCGCCATCTTTACCGTTTAGGAGAAAAATCTGAGACACAAATGTAAGTCATCTTTTCGCAGTAGCTGTGCAGCCTGAATCGCAGTCATCGCTTTTGCGTAATCCTCGCTTTGTGCAAACCTAAATACTTTGCACCCTACATACCCCTGATGCTTCCGTCTGTCAGGAGGACTGTGAGTGGTAATGAATATAAAATTCGTACGGATTCGTTCATCAAAAACCACTGGTAACAGTGCACCACTTTATGTTAAACGGCCTTGGTGATCTATGCTTATCAGATAAGAGGTCTGATTTTTAAAATTGCTAGTCGGGATTCTTCGCTCGTAGTTAGTTTTATTTGTGACTGTATTCTCAATCATTTGAACCTTCCTTATGCCCATGGGTTGCAATCTTGATCATGAAAACTATTTTGTTACGGGCAAATACTTTATCACCCAAGTTACTGAATATGATTTACTCACCAACCGTTTAGTCCCATTCATCCGGTAACTGTAATTTTGTTGACGTCAGTGTCGGAACTACTTCAGTAAGTCTATTGGTCCCGGTTGGCCCACCACGGAGCAGATCGAGTCGTAAGAATAAATTAACAATAGTCGCTGCCACACGTGTTATTGTCGGTATTGAGCAATCGAACTTGCTCAGCTGCACTTCCAGATTAGGGTAATTTTCTCAATATTACGTGGGATCATTGTCACATGACTGGTGGTCGTCAAATAGAGTAGGTTACGGCAGTTGGACAAGAAGGCCGCGCTTTCGACTCGCTTACTCGTCGTCGACTATTTCCCTACTCGACAGCCTTTCCCATCCCCTTCCAAAAATTATTCCGTACTTGTGTGATAAGCAACCAAAGCGAAAATTTTGTAGTAATGCTATTTTTAATGTTGTTATGATCGTTCAAAACCTTATTTCACTAAGATATTCATGCCATCGCCCCCAGTACCCGCTTTTTGCACAGGTCGAAGCCGAAAGGCACGCGAGCTGTTTTAACACACTGTCAAGTGGCGATGAACATCGGTGTGTACGTTTGCGGCCTAAGGACTATGTCCGCTCGAAAGAGTCATAGGCTTTTGAGGAGCCTGAATATCAGAATGTGTCGGGACCAGGGCATTGCGATCGCATGCAAATGGAACAGGGACCGTTCTTCGAGCTTATTTCCTTGGAAGGGGGCTCTAATCACTGTTTCTTGACGGCAGAATAAGGGCAAGCATATCGGTATATAGACTCATTTTATTGTACGTAATACTGTTCTCACTTCATCCAATTCTAGTAAGTGTTATTTCACAATGATTGATAGGGGACTAATTCAACAATAAGACAGTTTTTGATGTGTTTAACTGAATAAGTTCTGTACAGAACAAGTAAACGATTTCCCTGAATCTCACTGAGGTCAAACTGCCTTTTTTGTTTCCACGGTGCTGGATTATATCATCCGGAGAAAACTGGCAAGTAGAAGCAAATTCACTGGAGTAGAAGCAAGCTCACTAGACTGAATTGAACTTTTCTGTTGATTACGGGCATCGAGAAACTGGAATCCCTTCCAAACATGTTCTGTACTTTGTTTGCTTGTATGCGTGTGCGTGCGTGTGATAATTCGCCACATAATTAAGATAGTTTAACGTTTGTTTAGGGCAAAATAAGTTTTCTTATTTAGTGTAGTGTTTAACCAACAACATACCATCAGGACGGAAATCATAATGACATGCTTTTTTCTTTGAATACCACAGAACCGAGTTAGTTCAATTCACAGATTTTTACACCTTAATGCTATACCACATACAATGTGAATGAAGTCAGTTCCAGGCACTTGCTTGGTCGAATGGCAGCAGGCACACTCGTGACTATTGCTATTTGGTCCCATTCAGGGCAGAGGTCGGATTTTTTCATGGCTTCCTCTGCCCCCGACGCTGTTCGATAAAATTTTATGGATAACTGTTTGCTAACAACATCCGTCTTATGAACTTCTTGTATTTGATTGTGGGTGCGGACTATTTTGCACTCTGCAGAGCAGAGTTCAAAATAATCCCCACTTTTGTCCCTGGTGCAAAACCAGAAATGTTCGTGTCCAACTTTGGTCACCAACACATCCGTCCAGCCAAAGACTTCATCTTCTCCATACCAAGGCGATGTTTGTGTATCTCATCCAGAAGTGTTTTGCACAGCGGAGGTGCGATTACTAATCAATGACCACGACATAAAATTCCATCCCGTTTTATGCGAAGAACTGAAGACATTTTTGTTCCACCTCATGTTGTCAACTATTCTTAACGGCCGGTGTGATTGGAGAAGAGTGTAGCTTTGTGGACTTTCTCAATTTATCAGTTGACACAAAAAGCACTTGATACAATGAAATACAACTGGTCTTCCGATGCACACCGTGGGAATCTTGACTAGGAGTCTGCTTACGGAATTGTTGATAGCATTCACCGTGGAAACTATCTTCGAAAAACAAAACAAAGGGACCAAGTGATCACTTTTATCCAAAAAGCTTCTGTGTTCTAATGATGGATTTAGCTTAAATTAATGTAAAATTTAAATAAATTTCCACTGTAGGTCAAAGTCATTCCCGGTCTTAACTGTGCATGTAATCTTCCCTGGTACCTTCACTATGATGCTATATTTGGTTCCTCGATATCGCATTCCAGAAATTAAGGAGGATCGTCATGGCTTGAAACCACATTTGTACCTTATCTTATTTTCTATCATTTACTTCCTCATTTAGTGAAACGAAATGCACATCATCGTCATGAAGGACACCGCGACCAATAGTGATCTGCCAAGTGGGAAATTTGACCGGCCGCGGGGGAACTCCAACCCGAGACTTTGACAACGAAAGGCCATGATGTTGACCGCCCGGGCGAAAATAATCACAAAATGACCTATTCAATTTGATTGAAGTGGCAAATCCTAACTCTGGTGACACCTGATATCGAACAACGTTTTACACGTGTGTTGTGTAATCACCGTTTCGTTAGATATTCACTGCCGCTTTATCAAGAGCCAGAGTCATTCGTCTCTGTTCTTCGATGCGAAGCTTTAATCGTCGCTCAAAATTTTCTCGTTTCATCGATGGAGGAACCGATTACCCGTTCCCAGCAACCTTGTTTTGATGGTCATTCAAAAGCTTTGCTTTAAGCTATTTTTTGATATTCATACTCTGTCTATTGATCATCATTCATGGAGTACATTTCCATCTAGGAAATTCATTGGCAAGGGGAAAAGTAAATAAATCAGGCCCACAGAAGCGACTTTTCGTGACCTTATCGTTTCAGCATTTCTGATTGGTTACTGTCTGAAATTAGATTTTCCTTGCCTGTTACTTGAATGCACACTGTTAACTTTGAGCAGTGTCTGTTGGGTTACCAAGAGATGAGGACGTCCAGCTTTTTCTCATCTCTATCGATTGCCATAAATTCTTTTCCTCAATAAGCAGCAGGGCGAAAAATATCTCACATAAGTCATTAAATCCTCGAAGTTTTCAGATGTGATTTGCTCACATCCTTTGGGCCAACTTCACTTTGGGTGGTCCAAGTCGGTTCCGAATGGAAAAGCTATCAACGCCATTGGAAGTTTACGCAAGTACGATAGGTGACCAATTTTTATCTAACAATAGTTCCACAAGAACATTGTGTCATGGGTAAATTGACTTAAATATTTTACGCTTTGAATGGTACACGCAACCAACAAATTTTGAGGTAAACACGCATTACCAAGGCATTCTTTCACATTCACACCATAAAACCAATATTAACTGAGGATACAAAACCAACCGAGGATTTGCTTTCTGTAAACAAGTGTAGAACAATACGGTCATTCAGCACCTAGACCGGAAAATAGACAACGCATATAATGTACACGTAAGACATCGCAGGCACGACTCCTTGTTGATACACTATCCCGTAGGTCGTGTGCCATTGTCAGTGAACCACGAACAGCATCAAAATAATCGACTTCATTCTCACATGAGAGTTGTTCATTTGATGCGTTTAAAGGCTTTTAGTCTGCAAAACTCAGTCACGGATATGGGTGCTCTAGGGTGTGCTGCTGATGTTCGATACGCCATTGAGAATCAATTCAGCTAGCGCAATAGCTATGGAGTTCGACTTCTAATCGCTCCTCCCGTGGTTGTGCTCTAGTTCTGGCCAATTAAAGTGCTGCTGGTTTTTATTAACTGGTAGAGGAAAAACCGTGAACCTATAGTCACTCATTAATGGCTACGGTTCTGTTTTTCTACCGTATTGTGTCAGGCGCAGTGCGGCACTGTGCCTTATTCGATCGTTGATGGAGAAGGCCGAGGTGAACGAAAATACTCGACTAAACGATTATCGTTGTATCACAGTCGTGATTGAATGATCGGCAACGAAGTGCAGGAAAACACGAACCATGACATGTCTATACAGCCCAATCACCGCAGTCAAACGAATTGGCCAAGAAAATGACCTCTAAGTTTGTTGAATCAGGAAATCACTAGAAGAAACCGACTAAACCAACAGCACTTCAGGGACATAAGTATATATCCAATGTAGAACGAGAATTTTCATTTAAGGATCACTTTGTTAGTGGACTGGTTGACGTGCCCCGGAGACTTTATGGCGGCAAAGGAATCCTGACTTGCGACACTCTAAGAACGATTACCAAGATTCGAAAGACGAATGCAATGCGATACTAGACGGACTCGGCAACCGAATATACGAAGCGCTAATTTTGTTGAACCTTTTTTAAAGCAGCCAACACACTTCTGAACGCAAATTGAACACACTATGAGAAATCTGGTTTTATCCGGAGGCAGCAACGTGCTGGATGCCCCTCTGACCGCGACGAACTCAGTGAACAACAAAAGTAATCAAGTTATGACTCCCCGAGTAATGAACTGGGGAAATTCATGAAAGTCCATTCTTAGGAAGTTCGCATTAATGTCTTGTAGGTGCAGCGATGGACTGGACCGTCTGGACAAAAGGCCGTGAATTATTACTGTCATATAATGACCCTAGTGACTGAATCCTCCGCTTTTAAAAGTCCAGCGAGATGAACGCGGGCACGGCCACTGGTCCACAGTTATATTACTTTTGCTCTCAATCTAGATTCGGTTGTCGAGATCTGTTTAAGTGTATGTGCATGGGTTGATAATGGGAATATGGTTGAGATGGCGATATTGATAGCTTCATCACCGGGACACTACCATTTGAAAACGTTCACCACGTCTAATAGGTGCCTTCTAACAACTAACCTAGACTCTCTATCGTACCATGTGACTGTATGTTACGTCAAGTTGTAGGTATCTTAAGCGAGTTGCCAACTTTATTCTCTTTGTATCAAATGTATCGATGAATTGTGGCTGACCATTTCCAGTCGCCTGAATTTCTTCCAGCCTTCATTAATCTATACAGCCATGCTTAATAGAGCGAAGTTGCAGCGGACTATTCTTTCCTTTCCTATAGGTCACCAATGGTAAATAATCTCCCTCATTGAACTTCCCTCTTCTCCGTGACGTGAAGACAATCCTATACACGAACGTGCTCTAAGACTGGGCTATTCATTCATTTATTCTCTAACTGATATCCATCTAAAATCTAATGAATTTAAAAAAGTCGTTTTCATTTTGCCTATCACGTCAATCATTAAACCCATTTTGCTGCGCATCAGTTACATTGAGAACGTCGACTGTCCGGATCCACTAACCGTGTGTCAGGGGCACTCGATTCACTGCGTAACCTATAAGATACCGAAGCCGATTACCGGTCCACAAGCAAGTATCAATCATCAAGCTGATTAAGCAACCACTCGAGAGCAGTTAATTGGTGTGCGTTTGCGCCAGTGCATGTAGCCCTCTGAAGTGACTGAACAGCCAGCACAAGTAACGAAACTAGCACGAAAACCTACAGCAGAATTCTCGTGCATGTGAGAAACAACTACACTCGAGGTAAGGGTAAATCAAAAAAATTATCCCACTAACAATTGATCCGATCATGGAGTCCCAATGTTCGAAGTTTGTAATATTTTATTCGCACACGGTCAGTTCCGCAGCACCGAAGACATAATTGCCCATCGTGACTTTTTTCGTTTTGGGAGGTTGCAAATACACACCACTCGGAATAGATTTTCCAAAAACTGCCGGCGACAAACGGCGGTCCCACATGCGTTGTCGAGTGACATCGGAGCCACTAACAAAGCGGCAAATAAACTGATCCTTAGAATCAGCGGTACTGAAAATTGGTATTGACATTCGTAAGTTCCAGATCAACAAACCGCGTGCTTAGGTCACAAACATTTAGACATTAGCTGAGGTGATGTCGCATGCACTTTGGCATGATCAAATAGTCTGTATCCCTAAAATTCTCATTCGTAGACGTTAGCATTGGAATCCGAAGAAATTTTGAAGTGTGAGAACTCTGATAATGTTTCGGTACCCAGAACACATTTTGACCAGATTCGTTACAGAATGCCAAATGTCACGATGACTGGTAATACAAGCAGGGACTCTACTGACCCCAGGACAGATAATGCATCTCATAACGTTTAACTAACGGGCCATAAAAAGACAAAAACCGTAAATCAACTCCATCTGTCGCGAATGAGACGACTGTACAAGAGCGGTAGCTATTGCAATAATTACATGACGAAGACTGAATGATTACACGGAGCAAAGCTGCGGAGTTTGACATTTCATCCTTTAATCACTAGCACAGGATTAATCTGGATGTGAGGCAAACTTCGAGCTTCACAACACAATAAGCTTAAATGATTGTAACCGATAGTTGAGCATATATTGCGTCATCTGTGAAGTCTCTCGCAACGGCAGAGATAAATTTCTTAAGCCCAATGTTGAACTACTGAAAATTCATCGGTTAAAAATCACGTCTAACACTGGGACAAGAGCGAAGTCCTTGTGAAAACATATTGTAAGAAATTAAATCAATGCAGCGCCTATTGACAAAAAAATCCTTATTCAATACACTACCGATATGGAAGAACCGGTGGCGGTCTAATGATTTACTTAGAGCAATTACCACATCAAAGCAATCTGTTATCGCCTCAACATGCGTGTGGTTCTTCATTATTCCGCACCTGGGTGTCTTAGCTGAAATTGGTCTTTAACAATACAACGAATCAAATCAAATCAATCGAACGTACAACTGCACTGAGCTCACATGAAAGCACCCTAAAAAAATATTCCGTTCAAGCTCTGAAAGCCGCGTGAACCATGTAGCTCCGGAACAGCCTAAATCCTGCGTCTAGTTCATCTGATGATTACTCACCTTTACAGACAGAAAAAAAATTAAGCAACCATAAAAAACAGAATCTATGGTCACAAGCTTGATAAATGATCACATAGGTTAGCAGTAGATGTGGTGTAAAATACAATGCGAACACGACACAGACTTCCTGCATGTGAAAAGACATGAAAAATGGGGACGACGTAGGGAGAAACAGATAGATAAACATACCAGGCGATTGTAAAGATTACGAGGGTATTATTACCGAAGAAGCAGACCGAATGAATAATATTAGGTAAATAAACAAACCCGAACGAAAAAGTCGCCCTAGGAAACAACGATAAGAAACGCGCACATTTTAAAAAGAGGCAAGGGACAACAAATTACAACTGGCAGAAAAAGACAAGAATTGGCTTGAAACAGACCAGGCAACGGAAACGGTAAAATAATAAATATTATGGAAATTTGACATGTCAGTCCGGGGGATCAGCAGTTTTTGACAAGGCGTAATGGGGTAGAGGGATTGTGATAGTAAATCACCGAAGAGATAGAGTGAGTGGATGAATGATCAGGAGAAACCGTAAGCGGAGGTAATAGTTGCTGTAGACGAAAGGTAGGAATATGTGTCCTGTGGGAGGGAACCTGAATCGCGCGAAAGCGCGCACTGTGATGACCAAATGAAAAAAACAAAACAGAGCTAGTGGGAACCAACTGCAATGAGTTCGCAACAAAGGAAAAGTACAACACTGATTAGAGATATGGAAGTGAAATCCGTTGAGTTCCATTTCGAGGGCGGGATGCAAATAAACGATCGAGGGATCAACGATGCACCGATGTGTAAGTATGAACAGGAAGGCATTTTGCTTCATCACAGACAAATCACAAAGTTAAAATATCCCTAGATCCCGAACCAATTCGGTGAGCATGAGTATCAGACCAGAGTAACGAACCGCCTGAATTGGTCGAATCACTGCGGGGCGCACTGAACAAGCCCTCGTTCAAATTAACGCTCGTGGATTTCGAAAATGAATTATCATTCAGCAGTGGACAAGTATCGGTCGTGAAATCTGGAAAAATGGGCACTAGCGGGGGTGGATGATCAAGTGGATTGAACCAGTGCCAAGAGAATGGAGAACCGCAGGTCATTACAATATTTTTCCAGCGTGATCTACGTTCTCGTCTCGGCGGGTGTCGTCCGAGGCTTTCTATGCCCTGAAACGAGAGAGAATATCATATTTGCATTACGTGCGCAATTTCATTTAGTTTTGCGGTTTGCCAGCATGATACATTTTGGGTGAAGCCTACCACAATATAAGGAATAATTCTACAACTTCAATTCTCGAGGTTGTTCTGAAGAACAAGTGCGTCTTCCATTTCACAACCAGGTATATCCACATAAGGATTCTTGTTACTTTACTAGGCAATTCACTGGCACCAGGATTGGTAAAAAAAATTTACAGCTTCCTTAGAAAAAGGAAGCCACATTCCGGGCCACTGGGATTTGTACAGCGGGTAAATGACCGTCAACAAAGTACCAGAAGAAGAATCTCGTTGATTGCATCCATGTACGTAGAATATGAAACGGAACTGGATATATTGCCGTTCTACCTAGATGAGTCACAAGAACAAACAACTGTCACTGGAAAATTATCACTATCTCTAGTAGGCAGAGATGCATGCCTGCTACAAATAAATGCACGTACTGCACTAAAGTTAGCTCTACCTGCTGTTCTGTTTTTATACCCATCCATTGTTTGCATTACGCCGTAATTCTAGTCTATTATCAGAATAGTACACATCTGGACCGAATTGCGTGCTTACGGCTCTACCAGGTGGATAGCACATGAGTGAATCGGTTTCCTTATTTGTGCTTCTACCGATTCACGGCTTGCTGAATTACGGGTGATTTTCGCATTCATCCATCCACATGAAAATAGAAGGAGAACGATCTCCCGGTATGTCGCGCCCGTGGAACATTGCATTTTCCAATACCTTTCCGCTTTTCGACAAACCCAAACCGAACCCACAGGCAATAACGCAAGTGGTGATCATCCGATGCGTTTCTTGGAGTATATCGCGCCCCCAGCTACATTCTCACCCTGCTGTTTACCGACTTACTGGTTTGTCATTGACCAACAGACTCAGCTAACAAAGTCTAAACGACACGCATGGTACCGTTCAATCGCTGGATAACGGACTGTGAGAAACTAATACGAGAACGCAGTAACATGTGACACGACAAGAACCAAAGGTGGTCTGATTAGACATAAGAATGCGGCAAATCCGCAGCTGTTAAAAAACATTACGTCTCAAAGACCCAAGAAGCCTAAATAAGGAGACAAGCTACTGCTTCATGAAGCTTGAATGTAGGGAAGCCACAAACACTAATAATTTAAAAAGTGAACGATCCATAACCTTTCTGTAATATAGAAGCCGGAGTGAAAATTCTTGAGATTAAGAAACGTCAATATACCCATTCATCTCGAAGGCCGATAATTAATTCACCTAAAGATACCTGCGACTAGGCCGAAGACTTCCTTTATCACTTGTTCCTTTGTAATTATAGTGGTGAAGTAGCCTAGTTAAAATCTGGATTAACTGGAATTAATGCATCAAATTACATTTTCAGTTTAGACCAAATCGCTACAGATGGATCTAGGGATCATAAATAAGATGAAATATGAAGCGATTCATGCACCAAAAGTTGGCTCGATTTGGCGAAAACCGAATATCGACTTTGGATCAGTTTGAGTTCTTTTTTAGCAAACGCTCGGGTGATGGGTTGGTCAGGGGCTGCAGGACAGATCATCCTGAGATTGAAATCCAGCCGCATTGCTCACCTTCTGCTGTGTGGAACGAAATTCAAACCGTCGGCTAATACGGTCTTCTTCATCAAAGTGTGCGAAAAAAGGTGAACGATGAACGAGATGGACTTCTGGTCATCGAAGATGCAGAGCGAAATCTGTAGTCAACCAATGAGCTTCCTTGAGCAAGATAAAGCGATAAGAAACATAGATCTATGTGGAGTTTGATAACTATCCCCCTAACGATTTATAATCATGAATGTAGTCACAATTTTAAAATTGAAATACAATCGCTTATTAGGGTAGGGTCCAAGATATCCGATTGGCTGACCGGCAAAACGAGTGTGGACCGTTTCACCTACCTTGGTAGCTGCGGGGCAAAAAACGGTAGCTCAGCAGTGGAGGTAAACACGCATTTCCAAGGCTCGAGCAGCTTACGCTGGACTGAAACACTTGTGGCGCCGGCCTGATATTACACTGAAGTTGAAAGGTCGTGTGTACTGTGCTGCAGTGCGTTCAGTTCTGTTGTACGATTGCGAGACATAGAGTATGCGTATCGGAGATGCTCGTCGCTTGGAGGGTCTCTATCAATGATGTCCACGTTGTATGGCCAGGATTGGATGGAGTGACCGGGTGAGTAATGTGGAGGTCAAAATTCTAATACTAGGAGTTGGCTCTCAGAAAACTTTATATCAACGTAGGAAACTTAGTAGACTACGCCGGTTGGGTCACGTGTTGCGTATGGCAAACACTCATCTACCATACCGTGCCCTATTTTGTGTTCCTCCCAAAGAATGGAGGAAGCCATGTGGAGGTCAACAGATGACGTGGCAACGTGGGATGAGAAAATATACGGCGAACTTAGGTAAAGTAGGTGTCTCTCGTCTTCGTGGTTGGGGTCCGAAAAACCCGTCAACTAGCTGGCTGGAGACACTGAAGGAGACCGCAGTAAACCCCTGTCTCCCTTCGGATATTCACTTTTTTATGGAAACGCAACTGTGGCATAAAGGTAGCGTTCAGTGATGCTTGCCTTGCTGCTTAACCCTGGAAATGCTGACGACTGGAGAATGAAGATAAGCTCAATTTAGTTCAGTTTCTATAGCCATTAACTCTGCACCGACACAAGAGAAAAGGGAACGAGGAATAGAGAGAAAGAATGAAACATAATAATTGGAATAGATATTGAGAAAAGAAGTATTCGAATGCAAGAACGCCAGTGGTTGCGAAATCGAAACATATCATCCATTTTTTCAAACCACCGCTTGAGAAGATCTCGTTGACCCCAATCCGGCGGTGGTCAAGCGAATAAAGGTCGTGGCATTTGGACACGGAAGTCACAGGTTCGAATCACCCAGCGCCGGACAACTCCATTTGGCAGCTCTCTGTTGGCCGCGACCATCATCCTAGAGAATGGTGTACAGTGTTCACCCATTACCAGAGAAGATAAAAAGATGCACGTCATGCAGCGCCTACGCACGCCAACCCCCCTGATTAGTTTTCCAACTTTTGACCCTCGTTACATCTCAGATACGTCAACCCATATTTCAGCTGTACCTGCTTTCCCAAAAGGCACACAACGAGGCAATCGTCCTGCGAGTACGCGCAAAACATCCCCCGAACACCTTAATCTATTAACACTCAAGGCCTGCTCAATTCCTAAGAATAAACCTCTGAATTTCTGACGAAATTCTCTCACGATGTCCAACCAACAATACAAAGAAAACGGTGTACAAATACCGGGAGCATTCATACACACATGCTTTTAACGGCCGTCTCGGAGCCACATAACAGCGCCAACCTCACGGCTGCTTTATGTAATCGGTCTTTGATCGACAACCGGATGCCATTCCGACACTTCAAATGAGTGAAAACCAAGCCTCTTGTATACGTGAAGACAATTCATCCGATATACAACTAGCAGGTGAGCTGCAAACTTCCCGAGGAACTGAATCTATACACTTCAAACAATTCTTTATCCACAAGAACAAAGTTTGACCCCGAGTTAATCAAGTCCTACAACAGCAGTTTACACTTTGACAATGCAAAACGGTAGACAAACACCTACTCTGTCATTCACAAGATCGACGAAAACCTGCAACTTGCTTTGTTTTGTTAGTTATTGCATGTGCGAAGCATGAGTGCAGTGGGAGAAACATGTCCCAGAGCCACTAGGCCCCATAAAACAGAGGGGAACCGGCAATCCCGACCATGAAACCTGCAGTGGCATAAAACCGCATATGGTATCATTAGGTCAGGTGCGGTAACGACCCACCACCAATGATCTGGGATTCGAACCGCCGGCCCTTTTGGCGACAGTCGCTTAATCCACTTGACCACCTCCGGTCAACTTGCACGGATCCTCACTCGGAAGAACATCGTCGCTCGCATATGCCAAGTCAAACAGTTTCCCGTCGGAACAAGTATCAATTCCACTATTCTCATATAAAGATAGAGCTATCCCCGTATGTACCCCAAATGACAAAGCTAAAAAGAAAAAGTGAAAGGAGGCAACTCTAACGATCACCACTTTTCGTGGTGAACTTAGATGAACGATGACCGTAAGCACGAACTCGGCCCCGACTGTTTGCATACAGAAATTGGAAAAGTAGAACGAATCTCTGGTATATTCTTTAAGGAGAAGCAATGCCAAAGAAACACACGATTGACTGAGTCTGATGCCGCCTTTAGATCAGGAAAGACAGAAATCGTAGGCCTACGAAACGTGACCTGTTTTAAGACTTATCCGACACGAAAACTAACTTGGTTCCCACAGACACACCTTTCGCGAATATTACGGAATCGAAGGAGGATAATGCCCAAAAGCATCTGGGATGCAATGCTTACCAAACTAATTCATCCATGGTTTTCATATGAGGTTCTGCCATCTTTCTTGTGAAATGGTACAATCACCGATTCACAAAAGTCCTTGAAAATTGATTCTCTTGTATAGATTGATCACACTCGTTTTGTTAACTCTCGTGTTAACATTTCACCACCATCCTTGAGGAAAGATGGAAACAGCTCATTTGGTCCAGTTGCCTTGTGCTTTTTAAGAAAACCTATCTCCCTCATCAATTCCATTTCTAATGGAGGACTAGTATGCCCCTTTCTTCGGCTCTCTTGTAGGCATATGTGGCTCTGGACCAAATAAACTGCTCCCTAAAGGGTTCTGCTCAACGTTCCATTTGAGGATCTTGAAAATGAATCAGTGAACCGTCGGATTCTTCAGTCACCTGGCTTACTCTCGGCTTCCGCATACTAGTACTCCCAATCACTTGGTAAATATTGCGACTACTGGCGACAGCCGCAGAATTTTCCATTTCCCCAAGTTTACATATCCATCACCATTACTTAGGCTCGTGGTCAGCTGACGTCTCAGAGATTTACGCGTCTCGTTGTATGTGGTATGCGCGGGTGGGTCTGTGAGCGTTCACAACAAAGCAACCGAAGTCAAGGATATCTGTCGCTTTCGAGGTTTACTTGACATGAAGTCCTATGTGGCATTTGACGCTGATTTCAGAGCTACTTTGACCCACTCCCAGTGTTCACTTGGATCCTTGGAATATTGTTAAAACAATAATTACATTGAAAGCTCCGACCGGAACTAAAGTCAACAATTATCATCTGGAATAAACTGCAGATGAAGTGTGGTTTTCGTGTTTGTGTGAAAACCATTTGTCCAGGTTTGATCAGCCAAGCCAAAAATAAACGCTGGCGAGTTAACTCACTGGCTGTCTGAAGTAGTGAAGTTTCCAAGATAATCCGACAACTACCATACGCAAAGTGAACGACCGGCGCTTTAAGTTTGCGCCTTTGAGGTAGTGAAGTTGCGTATGATTTCCGAAACATGGAAAATTGTGACGTTTGAATTGTTGTCGATGTCCCCAACGAAGACACTTAGGGGAGATTCATAAACCGAGTGAAAGTGCCACTGTAATAGAAATTCACGAATTGGAATAGAAAAATTCCCCCAAGTAAAAATAATCAACGTCGGGGTGAACGGGTGCTCTAAACTGGGGAAGGTCAAAATGACCGGTATATCATTTCAGTGTTGAGTTGAGCGCATTTTACTCCGTTTGATACATGAAACTTGAGTGAAACTCCACACAATGAGGAGTTACGCCATGACTACAACCTAAGAATTACTTCTAACAGGAACGTGATTTCAGCTACTTTGAAAGTAATTGTCATAAATTGCGTGTCTCAGACCGACGTAGTATTTTGCTGAATTTATTGTTAAGTGCTAGTTTGTGTTAACCATAGTTACCCCAAGCATAAATCTGCAATTCGGCTTTGACTAAACGGTAAATAACTACTCAAAATAGAGAGACTGACACATAGAAAGGAAGTGAGGTAACTTTCATCGTTCCTGTTTAGTTCCTCGTAAATATGCCAGACAATTCTTCACATTTCTTGCAAAATTACATACTGCTAGCATACGGGATACGTCGTGGTCTCTGGATTTCACTTATTTTTTCAAAAGCTCTAGGGATGTGACACAGCAGGGAGTTGACTGTATCTCCATTTTGTTTACCACCTAGAGAAACGTACACAGTAGAAAATAAAATGTGTGGGAGGAGGGCATCTAATTACTTGGATAATTGTATCTCACCCGGTGGTCGCACATTAGATGGTGACTTCATGCATTAGTATCTACTAATTTCAGGCATCTGTAACATCGGCGTCACATCCGGTTATCAATCAAAGGTCAAGCATACACAGTGGCAGCGAGGTCGGCATTGTGCTACGGTCCTTGAGAGCAGAGATGCGGAGACTTTCGGTGTCTGAATTCCATTGTTACCGTAGCATTAGTAAAATATGACGGAATTTTGTGAGTAATTCAGAAGTTAGGCGTTAGATGCTGAGTCCTAGGGTCCAGTGTTTAGTTAAGATGGTTGGGACATGTTTTGCGCATGCCCACAGAACGCTTGCCTCGTTTTGCGCTGTCTTTGAAGGCAGGTAATGGTTGGAGCAGGATTCGGGGTGACCAGTCGATAACATGAGAAAACAGTATGAAAGCCTTAACCAGTGGACTGACTAGAATACCGGGTTTGGGGCCCACGAGATCCCTCTGACAGTCGGGGAAATTAGGTGATATGGCTCACTGCTGAAGTCGGAGGCCTTCTTGCATTCGAAACCTTTCCTCTTCTGCATAGTTCTTCAACTTACTATTTTGCAAACGACCTTCCATTATTCTCCATTCTTTTTGTCGGTTTGAGCAGATGCTGTGAGATAGCAACCACAACCAGGGCACGTTGGTGCAAGGTTAGTGGTTGTCCAAACTGAAACTCAGTAGCAATATGGATCGGATTCGCGCATTTCATTGAACACTGCTTGCATTTTCTGCACTGGCACAGTGAGAAGTGCCCAAAGAAGGCAGTTCGATGTTTACTAGAAGGTTTTCCAGTTACTGACCATGTGAACATCGAACGAACTTTCGCGATATTAGTTCGGTCATAGATATTTATATACTTTTCTATTTCATTTATTCATTCTCAATTATTCTCGCCTTATTTATGCTCCTGATGATTGGAGTGGATTTAAAGACGTCGAGACCGGAACAGTCGACCGCTGTTTCGGACGAAGCCACGATCGTAACTGTGAGTTACGCTGCGCACGATGTCAAGAGCCACATGATCCGGTGTTCCCGACGCTCTCATTTTAACTAATTGATCGGTTTCCCAGTCAACTGACTTATGCATAAACATACAACCGAATAGGCATATGCACATATAACACTTCATCACATTCACTTCAGTATTCGTACCCCGTAAATAAATGTGATTAGGATGCGCCGTTTGACTTCCGCAAATTTCTGATTGCGTTGCGTTGTTCGAGTGAGGAAATGTGTGATCACCAGAGCATGGTTCTAAGATAGAGATACTTTGCACCGCAGACGGCTTGTACTATGTGCCTTTGTTTATAGTATTCCAAACACTGAAGCCCATTTGTTGTGCGACCACGAGTTTCCGTTGGTTCAATCATGTGTTGAACAGGCCTTGGTATGTTGGATCACGTTGAACGTGTCTCATAGTATGGTGAGGCCATCGGTGCGAACATGATCAGACGGCATGTTACTGAAGAAAGTACAGGAATGCAGCATCTAACAGAGGCGAATTTGGCCAAATATCTTCATATGAGGAATTCTCGTTGCAGTAAGACGGAGGAAATGTGGCTGACATTGACCTCGGAAAAGTGTGCGACTCAACCAAACTTCTGGTACGTGCCTGCACCGGATTAGCCTGAATCGACATACGTTTCATGTGTGAGGACGCGAGAGTTGCAATTTGGTAGGCGAGACAAAAACGATTGTACAGACGACTGCAAATGTACGAAGTAGGCTAGCATAGCCTGAAGTCCTGTTTGGGTGGGCAGTGTGCCTTGCCTGCTCAGGGAACAGACAACGGGGAAAGACTTCTCCAGTTCTGTGCAGACAATAAACTATTCCTATCTAGTACGAATTTCCGACACAGTTCGCGTCGCACAGCCACATGGCGCTCTAACTCGACGGCTGGTCTGAGTCACATCGACCATATTGCAGTTAGCTACCGTTGGTGCGGTTCTCTCCAGAACCGTAGACCGCATTGGACCAGTTCCTTTCAAATTGGCTGGGGAAGCCCCGGTGAAATCACTTGCTTCCTTGCTTCCTGATGTTTGGGACGAGGAGCGCATCCCGCTATCGTGGGGTGAGTCACTGATTATACCCATCTCCAAGAAGGGTACACGGAGTGACTGCAGCAATCATCGTGGCATAAGTTTAATTCCGATAGTTACTAAGGTGTTAGCTTCGATAATGCTGCGCCGTTTGACACCGATTCGCGAGAGTAATATCCGCGAACAACAGGCTGGATTTCGGCCAGCTCGAGGTTGCATCGACCAAATATTCACTCTTCGACAGATACTCGAAACGCGCCACACGCATCGCCGCCCTATGATCGTAGTCTTCCTCGACTTGAAAGGTGCTTTCGACTCCGTGGATCGACCGGCACTACTCAGTGCTCTCCATCGGAAGGGTATGCCAACGAAGTTTGTGAACCTGTTGCGAGCATTGTACTCGCATACCTATGATCGCGTTAGGGTATACGATGAAATATCAAATTCATTCGAAACTACTAGCAGCGTTCGACAAGGGTGTTCCCTCTATTCCCGTTCAACTTCGTCATGGACGCGGTGATGCAAGGTGCTTTGAGAAGTCATCAGAATGTAGCAGACGGAGTGGGAAATAGAGGGAAGCCATGTGAGCTAGATTATGCAGACGATGTGGTGTTTCTGTTCGAATCCGCGGACCGTGCACAAAGTGCACTAAATAGGCCCTCGAGGTCGGTTGCTCGGTTCGACATGTGCTTTGCACCTTCAAAGTGCAAAGTGCTATTACATGATTGGATGATAGCAGTGCCGAACTTGGTACTGGATCGAGAGGAACTAATGATTGTGGGCCGTTTCATCTACCTTGGTAGCTGCGTGTCAAACGATGGTAGCTTGGGAGTGGAGGTAAGTACGCGTATGTCCAAGGCTCGGGCAGGCTACGCTGGACTGAAACACTTGTGGCGCCGGCCTGATATTACACTGAAGTTGAAAGGTCGTGTGTACTGTGCTGCAGTGCGTTCAGTTCTGTTGTACGATTGCGAGACATAGAGTATGCGTGTCGGAGATGTTCGACGGATAGAGGTTTTCCACCACCGATGACTACGTAGTGTGACTAGGATTGGATGGAGTGACCGGGTGAGTAATGTGGAGGTCAGGAATCTAGTATTGGGTGCCACTTCTGAGAATAGATTGTTTCATCGCTGGTTGGGTTACGTGTTGCGTATGGCAAACACTCATCTACCATACCGTGCCCTATTTTGTGTTCCTCCCGAAGAATGGAAGAAGCCATGTGGAGGTCAACAGATGACGTGGCAACGTGGGATGAGAAAATATACGGCGAACTTAGGTAAAGTAGGTGTCTCTCGTCTTCGTGGTTGGGGTCCGAAAAACCCGTCAACTAGCTGGCTGGAGACACTGAAGGAGACCGCAGTAAACCCCTGTCTCCCTTCGGATATTCACTTTTTTATGGAAACGCAACTGTGGCATAAAGGTAGCGTTCAGTGAGGCTTGCCTGGCTTTTTAAAGCTGAATGAGAATGGTGATGATGACGATGACCGCAATGGACAATCCGGGGAGACTAAGGCTTCAACGTTTTTGTGCATGTGTTTGTGTTTATTGTCCTCTTATGATGGTCACGAGGAATCATCCACTAAGGGGACTTTTGATCTTCCACTCTCGACCCGACTGGAAGCCAGTCCATTACAGTTTATTTAACCATCCAACTTACCTGTTGTCTGATGCCAACCGTTTCTTAGCATCATCGTCCATTCGAGGAAGCATTGTAAACTATGCCGCTGATCGCAGTATTTGAAGTGCATGCAGTTTACAGTAGTAATAGGTTTGGGAAACGAAAGACAAGACAGTTCCGATTAGACCGAATGTGCGTTCATAAATCACGGATAGCGAGAACCATGAAACAATTGGTGACGGTAGTCCAGTTGCACTGATGGCAGCCAATAATATTCCGTCCAATGTCCAACTTATTAGAATCTCGTGTGACTGGAGAAATTTGTATACTAAGCTTTCCGGTTACTAGGTACTCATCATTTTTTCTTGTATAGGAGTGCAATGTAGGCGAATCCATAATCGGTAGGATTTCTGAACCACGTAGCCCGCATCAAACACTGATAAAAACGTTAAAACAACCAATCATGAAAGGAGTGGTTAACCGCGGACCAAGTTCGTGCGGAAGAGGATTTGCACAATGGAATCAATAAGTCAATCGAATTCATCCTTAAACAAACAGTAAGTTACATATAGATATCCATCCGATGGCCATCGTATACCGGTATCACAAAGATCAATCACTGACCGGTGGCGTATGCGTCCGCACATGTTTGTGGTTGGGTAATTGACGTCCAATGCTGTCCACTGCCAATCCCTTGGCGATCACATTTGAACTTTTGCAACCAGTCGGACGGTTTGGCAGCCGTCTTACCCGAAAGACCTGTTTGTAAATGCTAAAGTACCACTGATAATCTCGGTAGAGAACGATAAAACCCACATGCCACTGTTGTCCCTTCGAAGTTAAGACACAGTCTTCTTTCACTGCACGTGCAGATCCAGGAAGGTGAGAGAAAAAAATTGTGAACGATAATCATTTAACTGCTCAATTCGTTGTTTGGTTCTGACTCACCGTTTCGTCATCCGCTATGCTATAGATTTGGCCGATACACATGATAATTGTGAACAGTCCAAAAACAACACTTTCGAAAGCCAAACCAACAATGAAGGCACCAGCGGCAAACGAACTGACCGGAAACGTGACTAACGATGTCAGTCCAGTATTGTCCGGCTTTAAATCGCATTCTGTAAAAAGTGAATAAAACGTTAACCAAATAGTTTCATTCCTTTTGGAAAAAACTATTTTGTCCACTTGTTCATTTTAATACTCTCCATGTGAAGTATAAGGATAATGATACATTACCGGTAACGTTCATTTCTGTTTACTCTAGTTCACTCACGTTAGAACAAAAGTCATTGTCGTCAGCAAGAAAAGATACAGAAATAAACACAAGCTGGAATTACGAAACCGAAGAACAATTCCGGAGGTCTAGTTACTTCAGCAGTCTTGGCACCTAGTAAAGCTACCAAGGAGTTAATACTGGACACACCGCCAAAGCCAGCTTTGCTGTGCACATAAATAATGGTTTGACAAGTTTTGACAAATATTGTATCGATCTAAATGCAAAACTTCATGACACTGGTTGTGGGACTTGAACCCAAGCCCAGGCCACGCCCGAGGACGGATAGCACGTGAACCACATCATCTACCTGCCCAAATAAAGTAGGTGGATGGCGTTCACTGAACACACTTCACGTGTAAATTTAGATCAAGCAATTGTATCATCAGCATAGTACGGTACCCCATGGACACTTGTCACAGCCAAACACACGCACCAACTCTGGAGCACTAATCGAAACTAATGCAGAATCAATGTGGAACTATAAAATGAACCAATAAAACGGTTATTTTCATGAAATAATTCACCATGTGATGCCATCGCTCAACTCACCATAAAGAAACCATGGAAGCACTGTACAGCTGTTTCATTCTTGTTGGGAATCATGAGCTGTACAGTGCTCCCATGGTTTCTTTATGGTGAGCTGAGCGATGATATCAAATGGTGAATTACTTCATGAAAACATTCAATCTCCTGCTACTAAAACGGTTATTATCTAAAAACATTCTAACAGGGATAGAAATCATCGAAAAGGTGACCGTAAACATATTAAGTGAGGCATCGTTTTCCGATTAACTGTGCATTACGGATCAGTAAACCAGGCCGAGTGTTGCAATTAGATTTGTCGCAAAACATTGTCTCATTTTCACCCCTGGGATGGATTGTTTGGATCCTAATGGGGATTTCTCACACCAGCCTCATTTTAAGTTGAGAGGCGGAAGTTTATGGAGGATTATTTGAAGAACAAAAACGAGTCTCTTCAAACTATGTCGGCAAATCATCATTCGGGGTAACATGGTGGGTGAGAACAATTGAAACAACTGCAGTAACTTACGTTCAAAATCTGAAGCCGCACACTGGATGATAAAATGAAGGCAAATATACAGGGCAAACACCGACTGGAGGCAAATGTACAGCTGCATACCGCCGTGGAGTGCAGATAACAGGAACGACATGGTTGGTGCGGCAAGAGAGTGAGGAGGGAGAGAGCGTTAGGAAGATCAGATGATCAATCCTAGAAGGACTTGTGAAACCTTTTTCCAGATACACCTTCCCAAAAACGTTTTTCCGTGGACAAAAAAGGATTGCGACAATGAGACATGATAAAACGACTTTTACTTCTTTTATATCCAAGTACATTGGTGACACGTAAATGCGCGCGCAGAGAGCGAGTTCAATATCACAACGATTCTATTCTAACGATATCCAGCATACTCAGACGAGATCACAAACTAAAGGGATATCTCAACTCGCGCCAAATTAAGCGGGTTATCTTTGACCATCGATGACTATTGGACAAAGCTTTTTTTAAATGATCTGCTTTTGTTCTTAGACGGAAAGCATGAACAAAGTGGTCACGAGTAGAGCGCACACAGAAATCAAAAAAGGTGAAGACCGAAAATCAAAATTATATTCATCAGTACAACTTGAACTATTTAGTTACGGCATTTGTTTTGTACCTTCATGGTTGAAAAGCATTTCCATGGATGTACATATCGCTTTGGAGCGATCAGCTAGGAGCTGTGAACGGATTTAAGTAACTATGAGGCCCGATCACAACTATAAATGTTAGGGGTGAGATAATATAACCAACTGAGAGCCACCGTCCTGATATCTAACTTATGCTCGAAATAAGTGTTCAATATCGTATATCGTAGTGTTTCACCATACAGTTGTGGGATCACATTACTCCAAATTCGGAAGTTGTTCGTACTCATTTAACAGAAACTCATCAAACAACGCCGTCAGTAAACTCATGACTAAGCCACTTTGAGCTACCTAAACAGATAATGGGATTTTCCTACGGAGAAGTCAAAAGAACGGGACATTTATAAAAAAACAATAACTTAGTGCCTTTGCAATAAGTCACGAGATAACTGGAGTCATATCCGATAATTCAGTTAAAACCATATCATGTGATGCGCATAAGATAAGGTGCACATAGATCAGTATCCCGTTTGTGCTTACCGAATCTACGTCACTTTATCTAACCCTTTCGAAAACGAACATAACAATTTTGTAATGTCGGGCACTTTCAAGCAGTTCATTATTGGCATATATCAATTTCAAAATAAGAGACTACGCTAGGAAATAATTGTGTAAATTCATTTTGACTTCAAAGACCAAATGACCATTAAACAACAGTCCACATAATCAACTGAGAGACGCGCTCTCATTTCGCTATCGGTAAAACAAACTACTCTGCGCTTTTGACCTTGTACAATGCATTCAAGTGTAGTGGGAACAGCAACGTTTTCATTTTGAATACTGATGACAGTTCAATCAGCCATTACAAGTATATTTTAAATAATGCCAGTCGAAAACATCCTACCCCGAAACCAGAGTGCGACAGCTTCATTATTCCGAGCTGTAAATTTAAAACTGTATTACGGCTGTCTAAAGTTATTGACGATTCAGGACTGTCCTGAGATGAGTAAATAAACAACCATTACCTTGGTCTCTCAGAATAAAGCAATCATCTTAATGTGGATGAAACAAAAGTGAATGGAATGTCCATTTCTACAAGTTCGGTTCAACCTGAACAAACACTAATATTGCAAGAATATACTCTGGCTTTGGTTGCTACTTCATAGAACCGAATAACAGCGAAAGGAAAACCAGAATTTCACAAGAGAGAAAGATTATAAACAAGCAGAAACATTTCCAATGCCACTGACTGCAGCACTGAGCCATATCATCTATTGTCTCCAACCGCCTTGTCAAGGATCTCGTGAACCCCAATTCGGCGATCTAAACTTAACTACTCAGAACAACCCATTAATTAGGGTTCTCACGCTCTTCCTCCAGATCATCGAATGAGCACACACCCTTCTTCCATCTACTGCTTGCCTCGAAGAGCGCACACCAAGGCAGTCGATCCGAAGGCATCCGCAACACATGTTCCAGACACCCCATTCAGTTCAAACTCAGTGTCTGTTCAACCGGTTGAGGTCTACAGACCAATACCCTATGCACAACCGTAGCACAGTAAATGAAATTCCCTCCATCATAATCTAGAAACTCTACAAAGACACCGGTGTTCAAATACCTAAAAATTTCGCATATCCGCTCACAACGGTCATGTTTCTGATCCGTATAACAGGACCGATCCCACAATGGCCTCAGATGTCTCAAAAATGGTAAACGCTAATCGATTCCCATGTACGCGTGGCGACATCTCGTCCGATATACGGCTAATTACATTATATCGTAAGATATCCCCCTCCCATCCTGCCTGATGCGATTATGACAAGGGACGCAGTATTGAATAACCCTTCGCTCAGCGATTATTTATTAACGGAATAAACCGTTAGTCGCATAAGGTTTTCTGTTTGTTTGCTTTTAATTGAGCTTCCAGAAGAACTCCTTCGGTTTGTTGAATGTTGAAGTCTGTCATCTTTGTTTCGGTAGAGCACCAAGGCTCAGCTTTGAATAACATTCGCCGAACCCGTGACTGCTACAGAAAAAGTAATACCACACTGGCTACTTGTTTGTGATTCATGACAAGAATAGACCGATGGGAGGAATTATAACTACTAAAGTGTAGCACAAAATGCGAAAAAGAAGCAGAATAATTCACTTCTGCTACTACCACCGTTGATAAAAGAACTGCAACAAATCATGAGTTACTTGACACCGAAGAAGCCAATTAAATAGCCCGCGTATGGACGACAATGTGAACGAACTGCAAAAACTGAAACAATAATGAGACCAATTGTTGAAAGAATTGAAGTCAAATGAATGACCTAAAAGTTCATATTTTCAAAGCACACTTTTACGACAAGCCTGAAACACGAGTGCAATGGAACAGGCATGCCCCTTTTAGCCGCTAGGATCCACCACACGGGATAGGATGATCAGCAACCGTGACCTTGAACCTTGGAGTGATTTAAAACTATAGGGATGTAACTAAGTCAGGTGTCATAACCACCGGGATGACTGGACCCTCACATCTGCCTCCAAGGTGATCGCCCGATAGTACGAGTAAATGAACTGAATCTTTTATCTATCCCATACTTTCATCAAAATGCCTATCAAGGAAATGGAATCTGATGCAAACAGTCAAAATGAACTGACTTATTTGTGTAACTTTGATAACAGTCCTATGGAATTCAATTCTTGAATTTTCATACGACCATGTTACAAGTCACTTTTCTTCAACACATTAAGGTTAAGTCCACATAAAAGCCCACCATACTGCCAAAAACTGTACAGTGCTGAGCCGTGGTGCTATATTTGACCAAAGCTTTGACAGTTTCCAATCATCCAAGTAGAGCATCCGAAAACCTCAATGCAAAACAAACGGGCGGGAAGATAGGTGACTAGCAATTGGTGAATTACAACCAAGTGGTAAAGCACCTGCCAATCAGTAGCGCATTTGACCAAATAACGCGTCAAACGCGATGGCGTTGGGGTATAAAGATTCACCATAAGAGCCATTTAGATTGTGGCATTCCCTTCTTTTTAGTATCATTCTGATCAGCTTATTCGTAAAAAAAAACAAGCTAACTGTCGTCCATTTACTCAAACTGACGCAGTATCGAAACACCGAGAGCTTTAAAAAATCACTATATCGGCAAGAGAAACACTGTTTTATTCGTAGATGCAAATTAATAGAGCTACCTTTTCTCCACTCAAGGTCCCACAAAGGTTTTCGGTTGATATTTGTTACAGGAATATCACAATGACTGTTTCCGTCGCTATCGGTAGTAAGAGTGAAAATGTCTTCTCTCCGTTCGATTTTTAAATTAGGCTGTATTTGTGAACCTTAAATGCGTGAGTGCATTGCGTTCAAGAAACAAAATGGTGCCATCCGTAGAAGTACGACTAAATTATAAGATAGTAGCACAACGCTAATTTGCCTGAGAACTAATTGATCGACTAGCGTTAACACTACACTCAATAGCTGTCCAAATGTGAACTTAAATCTGTAAGGTTGGATTCAGATTCTCTGAACAAACTGGGTACCGAGTCCTTATTTGGAATGTCAATGGTAAACATAGACCGACTGACCATTTGATTTTGCAGACCAACCAAACTTTTTCTTTAAATTCTACACGAATAACAATCAACTAATACAATTCTAGAAGCCATTATCTGGGGCTGCATACATTTTCCCTAGTGCATTGTGTACTACCTTCCACGGTTCATCGGATTCATAATTGCTAAATTTGAACTGACAGCGACCATTTCGGACGATAGCTACGACAAAAAATAAAGATAATAAAACCACAGGCCTAATAACTGATAAAAACGGGGGATTAAAGTCAGCGTTGTTGTTCATTGAAAACTCCATACAAAAAGGACGGGACCAAAAATGTCACTGGTCCCAACCTTGGTTTTAAACAGAATCACCAATGGTATGTTACTGATGCATCAATCAGTAGTTAAACATTATTTTCAAACAAAAAATTGGAGTGTGTGGGACTTACAGTAAATAGGACGAAATACTTCTGATTAGCTTCCCCAACGCAGTTGTTTATCCATGGACAATGATGATCCATTTTGCGCACACATCGGACACAGACACTGAAGCCAATGTGGCAAAAAAATGACAAAAACAAAACACTGAACGGGAAAAATAAATTGCAACTGTCACTGGGACGTACAGCTCGGATTCGCTCAAAGTCGAGAATACCGACGAAGTGAGACAGGAAAACTAACAATCTAACGTCTAGACCGATGACATAAAGATGGTAGTACACGAAAATTCCCGTGGGAAGATAACTGCAGGCCGAGAATTTACACGCAAGCAGACTATTGTAAGACGTCGCTCAAAACCAATATACATCCAAAACAAAGTTATTAGTCTTGGGAAATAGTCACTTGCAAGCTCGACTAGCACCATTGAGAGAATTCAAATTGATTGGCCAATAATTCGTCACACAGAATTAATCACCAACTTTCTCATCTGTGATTTTCGGCAGTGAAGTTTTTGCCTTTGGTGTTTTCCTATACACGAAATATTTTGAAACCAACGCTAATTCAAATATTGTCTTGCTGATAACTTCATCAAAGTTGCATACTTTTTCCTTTCATAATCCTTTGCTTTGTTTATTTATCGGAATTATCCAAAGAACGTATCTCTGCGATAGAACTTGTCCCACATGACTTATTCTTTTGCCTGGTCATCAATAGGCGCACAGTAGGATTTTCTGTTCCTCTCTGATTAACCCAGCCGGTGAGCTACTCGTGCGGGTTCCGCCGTGATTCGTGAGACTGCTCAGAAAAACGAATTCTTAATATGCGTACCAATGTGCCATGCGACGCATGTACCTCCCGTTCCCATCTACTCGAATTACACAAAGAAAAAAACAGATTCATTCGGAATCAAGGACGATTTCGGACCAAAAATCAGCACTGCCATTGTAAAAAAGATGGGACAAAAATAATGCATACCACAGCAGTGGTCGAACAAGGGGGGAAGTAACAGGGCCCAATGAGAAGGTCCAAAAAATATTCGAGTTGAAAATACACCGCACAATGGGAGTGCCGGGGTCACGTTACTGTGATAAAAAAACTAGTGAATGAATGTGTCGGATAGGGGCAGTTAGAAAAACAAGATGATCTGCGGAAGTTAAACATATCAGTGAATAAAAATGGAAAGTACTAACATCCACGGGCGAATTTTCGAATGCGCGTCCAATAGACGCTACCGCTGCCGTAATCTGTGACTATTGATGTTCTGTTAGGTCACGAGTTCTACGTTCATCTGTGCATCTGGAGGCAATGCATCCCACGCAATGGTTGAAGTTCAACGACGCCTAATCCAATTTGTGTTCCTGTGCTGCAGTGTTCGACCGTTTTAGTGTTATATCAGTTTGGGTCTCATCATGTTACTGTGAATGCAGTTTCAGAGAAGCTGAGGCCCCTGTGCTATGGCGCTATCATATGACATTTTTCGCTACCTAGGTTTTTTTGCGCAATTAAATCAGTAGGGACATTGCAGCATACCAAGAGTGAAATCAAACAGAACACCGTATAACTTTGGCCTCTTACATCGTTCTCATTATCGCATTCTACAATTCTTGTGTTACATTGCGGAACAAAAAAAGGGGCTTTGCAAGGTGTATTCATGGAAAGATTCCCTAAAGAGCAACGTTCGGAAACAATGGTACTAAGTGAATGGGTATTTAGCCATGCTGTCTTGAAAAAAGCTACCTGATGGAGAACGGGCTGATACAGTTCATTAAAGATAGGATGAAATGGTATGAAGGGCTGATTTAGTAGTTTGGTCCGAATAGGTTCAGCTGAACTCATGGGTCGAACTCCAACGGATCATGCCACGAGATGGTTGTAAATACTGGTTGACCGTAACCAGAGACTGAGAAATTTCAAATCTTTCCTCAACTGCATAATTCGTTCATCCAATGCTCCGTTTATCTACCCGATATTCTTAGTTCATTCAACTTTTGCTCAGACGGTGCTGCAGGATAGCAAGCAAAACCTGAGTATATGAAATCATAGATAATAACTAGAAAAAACTGAACCAGACTGATGGGAGTGTAAGTCTAATTTAAATTCTTATGAACAAACACGGCTTTGAGTTTTCCAAGAATAGTGCACTCCCATCATCTGAAAAGATATAAGCAACCATTGCCAAGGCGTTTTACGCATAAAGCGGAGTAGGAACTTTTGCCGACAGGACGGCCAGGAACACAGTAAACTGAAAGGTCTCTAGCTCCACGGATCCAGCAAAAATCAATGCACAAAGAAAAATAACTGAACCTGGAACCAAGTGTCGAACAGAAGCAGAAAAAAGGATAAATTAACTATGTCATGTAGCACACACCGGTTCCGAAAAGAACGGACCGTTAATGAATTTACGTTGTTTGCCCATAGTAATGCTTGCATTTTGAGTTATTCAAGATTAGAAACAGAAAATCTACTTCTTCTCCCAGTCCGAAACCGAATGCCGCGCATCGGCATCGAACCGAAAATCCTCTGATTGCCGCGAAGATCCTCTAGAATGTTTAGCACTGTCTAGAGAATGGCTGTAATGAAGGGAGCACACCCCATAGCACCCTAGGTATATTGCACTAATGGCATGTACGAGCACCAGTGACCTTGAAGCTTGGAGTGACATGGAACCACATACACGCGGTCTCGATAGTCTGTGGAATTCCAGTTTAAGTTTTGTGCATTAGTGAAGTGAGAACAATTTAATTGATCTTTTCGTGATAAATGTATAACTCCGGGAGGGGACGAAGAAATAAAAGTAAATTTGCCACTCCCAGATAGCTGGCTTTTGGTGCAACTGCAAACCTTTTGGATCCCGTTCAGCCGTGGCACACTAGACTGTTCCAACGATAAAGATACTTAATTACGTGTTCAGAAGGACCAAAACCAGCTTAACTGCTGTCTCTGTGCGATAATGGGAATTAACCTCCTTAATTTGCGTCCAATGACTGTGGCGACGATGGGTCATAGCTGAAAAGAATAAGTGCATGGCAAACTGAAGATGGCCAATCTAAGGCGTTCAGTCTTCGATTAGAGAGAAATGCAAGTGGGCATTCCATTTCTCCCGCCATTCAACTACTTGCGTTATCTCAAAAGCCAACAAATTTGATGGAAAATTAGAATTGAACGACAACTGATGAGCATTTCAGCTAGACACACACATGAAGGCGTGCAACACTGACAAGAAGGCGGGCGTGTGTGTATGTACACATCGATGAGTGACTGTTCTTTTTCCATGCACTCATTGTCGTTGATATAGTTAGCACACACCAATTTGCTCATTGATTTTCGCTTGTCAGATGAAGAAAAAACTTCTCCGCAAAATGGTTTTCCACTACCAGAAATAGATATAAATGTTGTATCAAACGTAGCTGGAATCCACTTCGCTAATTATGCTGGAGATCAAGCATAAGGAAAACTCAGCGGCCAAATAAGATGTGACCAACGGAAGAAAAGAAAAGAAATTGACCTCTTGATACCTAAAATATTTATATTTTCCACAAACTGCATTCACCCCATGTCTAGCCTAAAGTTGTTCGTCTTGTCGAGGGGATTTGATCATGCTAGTTGTGCAAATGGTGGAACTGACCTTTGATAACTCTATCGACTTTTCTAATCATTTCCCACTGGACAATGACTCTCTTCAATTGATCAAGCTGGGCGCGAATTGTACTGGCTACGCTTTTGCAGGAATTCTCAGAACAGCAGTTCACAAAACGTCCAATGCTACCGAATGAAAACTATTCAACAGGATTGTTCAAAGACGTGAAAATTGACCACAAATGTGATCAGCAATTCACCTATTTCTGCCGTAGACGATTAGTCAACAGAGAACGGTGCGATCCGCTCGAAAATGGGGCAAACAACTACGATCCGAACCTCAGTGGTTGAAAAAAATCTGGTCAGTCAGAGGCATTCAGAAGGCATCGGAAATACAGTCACCTGTAGAAATCGGGCAAACTGATCAAGTCTAACCAGGAGCGTCCCGTTGCTTCTGAATCAACAGCAACTAAAATTCAGCTTCATGAACTATACGAGCGATGCCTCTACACCTCCATCATCCGTGTGTGTTAATGATTTTTCAAAATTAATAATCTGAATCCAGCGATGAGATTGTTACTCCATATGCCATTGGGTGAAGTGGACAGATTTAGCTACCTGGATAGTTGTATCTCACCTGTTGGTTGTATATCAGGTGTATATCAGGTGTAGTCGCGTACACAAAAAGCTCGGTTGGCATTCACAATTGTAAGGCATCAGTAGCGTTGGCGTGACATCGGTTATCGATCAAAGTTTGTGACCATAACAGCAGTAGGGTCGGCATTGCTAAATGGCTAGGGAACATGGCCACGAATACTTTGGGCGCTTGAATACCGCTGTCTTTGTTGCATTCGTAGAAAATGGTAGGAGAATTTCGCCAGAAAGTCAGAGGTAAGGACTAAGTTCCTGAGTTGTAAGGTTCAATCTTGAGAGGAAGCAGTGAATATGAATAGATTAAGGTGGCTTAGTCATGTTTTGTGTACGATCATAGAATGCTTGCCTCGGTGTGCGCTAGTCTCCGAGGCAGGTAATGGTTGGAAGATGGTTCGAGGTGGCCAGTCGATGACAGGGGAAAAAATGTAGAGAAACCTCAATCAGTGGACTGCCTCGTGGAAGTAGTTGGACTACGGGGCCGAGATCCACGAGATCTTCCTAAATGCCGGTTGAAGTCGATAGGTGACAAGGCTGAAAGCTGCAGTCAGCTGGGCTCTTGTAGTCGAAATCTCAATATCCGCTTTTCTATATAGTTAACCAACTATTTTTTTGGACGATGTTTTATTATTCCTCCTTCTTTTTTCTATTCTGAGTAGACGGTATTGTGGGCTAGCAACCAGGACCAGAACTCTGTAATGCAGGGTTAATTGTTGCAAAAACTGAGACTCTGCATTATTGGAAATGCTTGAGACTGAATCATCGAAGACAGTTTTGCTTCATCCGTCTTTCGTGAGCCCTATGAGAATTTCTAACCGGTCACGAGGAAGCGTTCAATAAACCAAAAACAGCTACAGTTGTATAAAGAACAACAGCATGAACTAGTGCAGCACCATGATAACTGAATAGTCTTCATTAGAATGATTTCGCATATCGCCCTCCCTTTCCATGTTCGTGTTATAACGCTTGAGTATGCATATTTTGGCCATGGTCCTTTTCAAGTTGACTAAAGCCTAGCTTCGAATAATCATTCAAGCCTTCTGTTATCTTTCGTTGATGATCATTACAAGCGAATCGTGAAGAGCACGTCACAACACTGACGTAGTCATTTTCCTTAAGATTTCGAGACGTTCCTGAATCAATCTTCTTAAAGGAAATTTGAGAAATCGCAAAATCGTTCCGGGGTGAATGAGCCGCAGCGAAATATTATCCAGAGAGGTGATATTTAAAAAATGACGGTTATTTGGGATTTATTTTTGTTTTTTCTTCGGCCTTCATTCAGTCAATGAGGCGAAGACTGACTACCGTGTGTGGACTCAGTTGTCTCGGTGCGTTGATGTAACCACTTAGGTCACGGTGACCAAGGACGGTTTACTAGGAAGCATTATAGTTTGCCAGATAGATTACGAAAAGGTTATAAATCCATTTAATTTATCCTTACTACATCCAACCAGTTCTGTGAGCTCCGAGATGCAAAACTTCCAAAAACAAACACAAGTTTCAGAATTAAATTTGTGGCTGGAAGCAGTAACTATCTGCTACCGGACACTCAACACGGGATCCGTGTGCACACCGAAATAGGTGCGCTGTCCTTCATTACATGCGCGAAGCACAAGCATGGCGGAATGGCAATGCCCATATCCTTTAAGACCAAAAGCATCGAGGAAATAGGCAACCGCGAGCCAAAAACTCCAAGTAGCAAAGGCCTCATGAGGCTTTCATAAGGACCAGACAGGATAACGTGTCAGGTGACTGAATTTTCCTGTAACACCACCGTATACATATATACAGCATACATAATAATAATAATAATAATAATAATAATAATAATAATAATAATAATAGCAATAGTAATAGTATTAAATATATCAATATATATCCAATTAAATATATGCATGATGAAAGATACATATATATATATATATATACATGCATCATATGTATACGTAAAGAATATTGACCAGAACTACTGAACGCGACAAAAATCGGCGGAATATCAATATAAGGGGCACTTCAGCATAACGTCGAATCTCAACAAGACCAATACCTGACGACATGTCATCATTTAACCAATAAAGTGAGGTAGCAATATCAGAAAGACTTGGCGATGCATGAAATTTATTTAGGATTAACCGAAGAAAGCCGAGGGCAGCGGATAGGTAATGCCATTGCCATTATGTAAAAACAGGCGATGAGTAAAAAACCTACGACAAACGTTTTTGATAGCCCTTCCTCAGACCTTCGTAATTGTGCACTTACAACTGTTCCAGACTCCGACTATCAACTACATGTAGTCCGAGGCTTAGGCTTTCGGACTTGTGTTTGGTCCATACCTGTAATCATTACGAGAACGGCTTTATTTTGAATTCGGCATCCGTTAAACCATTGCTACTACTACAGGATGTTTTGTGGACAACATGATGGCAAATGCGAGCTAGGGTCTCAGAGCATAACTTTTGATAGTCAATGCCTTTGAAGACTGGACATTTTTATCGAGGTTGGATTCTATACTTTCCCCAACATCATCATTATCATCGTTCAGCGTTAAACAGCAAGGCAAGCCCCAAAGTCGCGCGTTTCTATAAAGAGTGAACATTCAAGGGGAACAGGGGGTGAACCTACACAGGCCAGCCAACACACGGAACAGTCCAACTGTACAGCCGTACTTTTTCTATCACTCTCGCTCGATAGAAAATGGCAACACGATCGCCATTGTTCACGGTATACTGCGGTCTCCTTCAGTGTCTCCAGCCAGCTAGTTGACGGGTTTTTCGGACCCCAACCACGAAGACGAGAGACACCTACTTTACCTAAGTTCGCCGTATATTTTCTCATCCCACGTTGCCACGTCATCTGTTGACCTCCACATGGCTTCTTCCATTCTTCGGGAGGAACACAAAATAGGGCACGGTATGGTAGATGAGTGTTTGCCATACGCAACACGTAACCCAACCAGCGATGAAACAATCTATTCTCAGAAGTGGCACCCAATACTAGATTCCTGACCTCCACATTACTCACCCGGTCACTCCATCCAATCCTAGTCACACTACGTACACATCGGTGGTGGAAAACCTCTATCCGTCGAACATCTCCGACACGCATACTCTATGTCTCGCAATCGTACAACAGAACTGAACGCACTGCAGCACAGTACACACGACCTTTCAACTTCAGTGTAATATCAGGCCGGCGCCACAAGTGTTTCAGTCCAGCGTAGCCTGCCCGAGCCTTGGACATACGCGTACTTACCTCCACTCCCAAGCTACCATCGTTTGACACGCAGCTACCAAGGTAGATGAAACGGCCCACAATCATTAGTTCCTCTCGATCCAGTACCAAGTTCGGCACTGCTATCATCCAATTATGTAATAGCACTTTGCACTTTGAAGGTGCAAAGCACATGTCGAACCGAGCAACCGACCTCGAGGGCCTATTTAGTGCACTTTGTGCACGGTCCGCGGATTCGAACAGAAACACCACATCGTCTGCATAATCTAGGTCACAGCTTCCCTTCACTTCCCAGTTCGACTCCTATATCCCGGAGACCTCCTAAAGCATCTTCCATCAACTCGTCCATGACGACGCAGCATTATCGAAGCCAACGCCTTAGTAACTATCGGAATTAAACTTATGCCACGATGATTGCCGTAGTCGCCCTGCGTACCCTTCTTGAAGATGAGCAGAATCAGTGACTCACTCCACGATAACGGAATGCGCCCCTCGTTCCAAACATCAGGAAGCAAGGAGGTAAGTGACTTCATCAGCACTTCTCCACCCAATTTGAAAAGAACTGGGGGAAGGTCGCCGGGACCAGCTACTTTTCCCCTCTTTAGAAGTCCAATATTCGAATCTACTTCCACTTTCGTTGGGGGATCAAGTGACACCTCCCAAGGATTTGCAGCGGCATCCATCGGAACCATTCCTATCGCGCACGACTTCAGTAACCGAAGTTCGCCGCCCACCAATGTCGCGTATAAGCTTAAACAGTCTTTGACTGTTACCTAAAGCGACCGCTTCCTCCATCTCTTCAGCTACCTTAACCCACCAATTTACGCGATCATTCTTAAGACCTATCGTCAACTGACGCTGCAACTGCCGACGCATCTTGTTCACTTCCTTGCAGTTACACATCTGGCGTTTTCGCTTCATTAGACCCAGAAACCTTTGCGAGATCCAGTGCCTTTGACGAAGGCTGAACCTAGGACCACAGACGAAATTTTCTGCCAAAACCATAGCCTGCTTAATTTCATCCCAATGATCGTCTACATTGCTGCTCGTCGAAGTTCCTAGTTTCTCGAGCAATTTCTGCTCATAGCTGCTGCGAACAGCTCTGGACAGAACCGCGCCAACGGTAGCTTACTGCAATATGGTCAATCTGACTCAGACCCCCTGTCGACTTAGAGCGCCATGTGGCTGTGCGACGCGAACTGTGTCGGAAATTCGTACTAGATAGGAATAGTTTATTGTCTGCACAAAACTGGAGAAGTCCTTCCCTGTTGTCTGTTCGTTGAGCAGGCAAGGTGCATCGCCCACCTAAACAGGATTCCGATGTACTCAGTTTTCCAACTTGTGCATTACAGTCACCTCCCACCACTACAATGTCAGAGCGTTTGCTCTTTCGAACAAGAGTGACAAGGTCATCGTAAAACTCGTTCTTCTCCGTGTCAGTGCTGCAGTCTGCTGGAGCGTATGCCGAGATGACAAATAAACTACGCTTAACACTACTATTCTTTCGGACGCCGACTGATCCCTGCAGTCTCATGGCACACAAGCGACTGTTGAGTGGGATCCAGTCTAAAAGGGTTGCTTTAGCCTTCTCACTCAGGACTATTCCTACACCACGTTGACCCACAGCTTGAGCTGCTTCGTCTCCCGAAGTGCGAAGAAAATATCTTAACGAGACGTTTGGCGCAGTCAGTTGAATTACTCTACTCGAATCCTGAATTCGTGTTCCACTCACACAGCAGACATCAATCGAAAGTGAGTCCACTGTCAGAGCCAAACACGCCTGTTGGCCAGCCTGCATTAGAGTGCGCACATTGAAGGAACCGAGATTCAGAGGCTGACGAGGCTTGAGAAAATGTGAGCTAGCAGACTAAAAACCACCTACTACACTACTTGGCAATAAACCGTTGCGAGTATCGGGCGTGTGATCAATGGAGATACTATGGGTAGGCAGAAGGGGCAAACAGATTGGGTTGGAGACAGAAGAGACAGGTTGAATAAAAGAGAGGAAACTCTGAGCAGTAGCATACTTATCACTACCCATCCCACCTGCGCTCAATGCGATGGGCAGCGCAGTCCTGATTATCCTGCGCCAAGACCGATGCAGTATGGGATTATTTGTAGGCGCGTAACTCATGGGGAATAATGGACGGGCACTGCTAGGGAGTCCAGCCGCTAAGCAGAAGAACGATTAGGATTCTCAACCAAAGCCTTTGGTTTTGACAAGAACCTGAACGCAAGACAGCGGGGCATGCCTGAGTGGAAGCCCATCTACTTGGATCAACTATTCTTCCACTCGTTTTTCCGACTGAGCTGTTAACTCAGATCAATCTCCGACTGGAAGGACCAGGAGACTACTTCGTCAGGCCTCTACCCATTGACCTTCTAGACATGATTGGATCTTCAGCTTGAGATAAGCCAACTCTTATAGCTCGTTGGATCATGGAGGCACGCAAGCCGTCACATCACGTCAATGTGCAGTCTTTAGAGCAAGATTTGTGGAAGGAACTTCAGAAAATGTGACTTTTGGAGCAAGTATGAGTAGAAGGAGTGCGAAAATTTTAAGAGGGGAATGAAAACATTTGTCATCAAGCGAAGCTGTGCAAGTTATACAAATAATCAAATAGACTAGCTGTATGATGATATTGTGTTCAATGTTTCAATGACAGGATAAACTCTGAAATGCTGCACGATGAACCAATTTGCTGCAAAAATGCAGTCCCTCACTGCCTTCAATGAGCCATTAAAAACCCACTTTGCACATTTTACAATGTGCGTATTTGGTATGGATCTGGGTATTTTGCTTCCACAAATCATACAGATGCGAACCGTATATACATACACTTCATATAGGAGTAAGATTTTAGTGTCATCAGAAACCCGGTTAAAAACAAATCACTGAGGAAAACAGAGAAGAAACGTTTCACGGCTAGACACACGTGTCGAATTTTCCGTCAAATTTGTGGCTCCTCTGTGGACGTTCCACCATCGGTTAGGAGGCCACGCCTTGAGCCTTAGAGAAAAGACCCAGTCTACAAGGCAGCAGAGAGGAGAGTGACGTTCAAAAACCGATGGGAACAAGTAAGCTGTAAATCAACTCATACCTTTTGATAATCGCCGGCCGGACACCCGACACTTCTGAGAATTACAGCAGAACTGGTAACCAAGGCATCTGTCGCATAGGCCTCTGTTAGAGACAAGAGTCTGTGGTCTTCTTGAATGGCGGGCCACACATCATAGTATCACCAACGGACCCATGTGGTATTTCATGAAGAGAACGCTTACCAGGCGAAAGCTCACTACACCAACCGCTATGCCGCTGCTTGCTCATAGTTGCTTATTTGACGAATGTCCAAATCTTAATCATGACTAGCAATGAATATGGCAACCGTTCCCTACCTACAAGCTGGGAGCACTCAGCGGAGCATACAGCACAGTGGCGCCCACATAAACAGAAGAAATTTTACTATCAAGCTCTGTAAGACTTTCAGTTTTTAGGCGAACACTACAGCAAATAAGCTCAACAGCAGGAAGCTGTTCACAATGCGCGCTCAGACAGGTAGACACATCGGTTACCATGGCCGCGATCAAAAAAATAAGGCAATTGTGAACTTCGCATTCACGCATCGTTCCGATGCCTTGGTAACGAAAAAACAAGACAAAACTTTTCTACCATAAAAACAGATTGAGCAATCTATGAACATTATATGATATGCTTGAAATACAAGTGGAAGGGACTGGAAGGGACAAGCTCCATAAACACTAGTGCCCACCACACGTGGTCTTGAGTGGCATAAAACCACAGATCTTATTAAGTAACGTGTGGTAACGAAATGGGTGACAGCGATTTGTGGTCTACAACTAAAGTGACCGGCGGATGAGATTCGTACATCTGACCATTTTGGCGACAGGCGCTTAATCCAACTGACCACCGCCGAGATAAAGACACCTTATTATTGTCACTACCATCGCCGCCTTGAATGAGCGGGAGAAAATCGACAAAATTCTGAGGATTGTTTGAAACTTCTGACAACTAGCGGCATATGCAGCGCCACGAAAAAGTCCGGTTTTTATTCAACGGAGGCACGTAAGATGCCACGGTTCATGGCAATCTACTTAACAGTTGCAAGACCTGGACTCTCGACGTATGAAATGACTGGCAGCTTTATACAACTGGCAACCGGTCTCCGAAGCATCAAGCGAGCAACGATGAGATTAGCCCTCCTGTGTTGGATGTTGCTAGTCGATACATTCATTCGTAACGCCTACAAGGGTTGGATCCCTGCCACTCGACTGACGACACCTAATGTGATCAAGTCAAATGGCTAAGTTTTATGTATTCCGTTGAGCAGACCCCGATGAGTTAAAATATCCCGGAGGGCAATAACAAAGAGCAAAATCGAATCTAGACAGGAACAAACGCATTCAGCATCGCCGCCAAAAAACAAAAGAGGGGAACTTACCGGCAATGATGGGTTCGGGCAGGTTTGACGCACAAACATTTTAGACATCGCACTACAACCAGATTGGAGTCACCATAATTCTCGTGGATGTGGTTTAACATCTCGTTTGTTGCATTCCCAATTGGGATAGTGCCCTGTGGTTTGATTTACATCGCACAAAAAACAGGGCGGAGAGATTACAAAAAATGACTATATGGATTACTAGGGCCACAGTAAACAAAATATACACCAGGACAGTAGTGATTCCGCCAAATCAGTGAAGTTCAATCGCAGAAAACTGCAAAATCAACAATCGGTAGCCGCTGAAAAGAGACCGCGCTCATCAAATGCAGTGGTTATGGATGCGTGCCTCCGGAAACACGTCGAAAAGAACAGTGAAGACATCTGAATTGACATTACCGCACAGGTGAGTTTGATAATCAGGGCATAGAGGATCAGTGTAGAAAACCAACCAGTGAAAAGGTCGGACCCATTCTTAGAGGATAAAGTGATCTGGCCAAACTTTGCACTTCATTAAACAAAAATGAGGAACCCTGGAAAATAAACTGAACAGCTGAGGAAAGCCTTTGGTGGTACAATCCGAATCACATCTCTATTGATTAACTGGATCGTAAACAGTAAAGGGCACTCAAAACCTGATCGTTAACGACGAGACGTCGATGGAATCATCCAGAAACAACGTGACAAAGACAGATGATCGTATACCAGGTAACTATCCTAGCGGTTTTGGGTGTTGTAGATATCAATTTTGTTAGTATTTTTCCAGATCCTTTATTTTTCGAGATATCTTAAAAATAAATTTATTCTAAATAGCGCGCGGTTGAAAATTTTTATATGACCGCAAAAATATTCACAAAACCAAGCTTTATGATTGGCTGTCTCCACTATCGACCAAGGTCACCTCACAAAACAGTGCAAACGATAGAGCTCATTTGACATGTGAATTGTATTGGTGGGTCACCAATAAACGCGCTGCTATGCTCTATGTTCATCTTCTCTCTCCTCTCTCACTCTCGCACTAGCGAGTTGAGCTAGTCGTTCGAATTCCACGCTCTTCCGTGCGATTGCCCATTGGAAGGGGCACCCGGTCTGTTTTATTTTGCTGTGCGACTTGGAGCCACAAGCCCGGATCACTGTGTCTCCAGCATCGGTGTGTTAGTGTCCTAGGTCGTAAGCTGTTACTGAGCGTCTAGGGGTTAAGCCTCCCCGTTCGTTGTGTGAGGTACACCGACGCCCAGTCCAACTTGTTTCTGTGCTACGGCGCACGATCGTGTCTGTTACTGTGTTCTTGTGTGAAGTCTAGTGTTGACATCCTGTACCTCAGTATTGCATGTCGATTAGTCCAACTAGAAACGAAACAAGTACATAATCACTCGAATATCCCAAGCTTGTCGTGGAATGGAAGACGATTACAGGTCTGTCACATCGACCAGCAGACAAATATATAAGGAAATATGTTTCCCCCGGTGTTGCATTCTTCAGGCATGAATGCAGTGAAAGTGGTATACCTCATGGGCCCTAGATGCCAATTCAATGCGAAAAGGGGAATCCATCAACTGCAATCCATCATCATCATCATCATCATCATCATCATCATCGTTCAGCGTTAAACAGCAAGGCAAGCCTCACTGACCGCTGCCTTTCCCCAGAGTTACATGTTTATATAAAAAGAGTGAATATCCATCGGGAACAGGCAGTGGACCTACACAGGCGGGAAAAGATAAGATGCTGCTGCAGCCAACACACGAAACACAGTCTGACTGTGCAAACGCACTCTCTCAATCATTCTCATTCGATAGAAAATGACAGCACGATCGCCACTGTTCACGATTCACTGCCATATCCTTAAGTGTCTCCAGCCAGCAAGTAGACGAGTCTTTCGGGCCCCAACCACGAAGGCGTGAGGCACCTACTTTACCTGACTTCGCTGTACATTTTCTCATCCCACGTTGCCACGTCAGCTGTTGGCCTCCACATGGCTTCTTCCATTCCTTAGGAGGAACACAAAGCAATCCCAAAGCTTGTAGAGGCATACAACCAAATAAGGTGTCAATAGGTCAGATAAAACACCGAGCCAGGTGACAGCGAACTGCCGTCTACCACGAAACTGACCGATGAATCTGACATTTTTGGAGAACCGGAAGATTAATCTCTCTGACCACCCCACTGTTAACAGTTCATGGTTTTCTTATCTATGAGCTACGAGATGAACCTTATTTGAAGGACATCATCCAAGGCACGATAGATTAGTAAAGAGGGTAAAACAATGACCCCCTCATGAAGATTAGTCTGAAACAGACCAAGGAGAAAAACCACCCATATCTAAGTTAACTAGTTTCCGGGAGCACGAAGTATTCTAGCAACTGTGCTTCAGAGAAACTGACGTCTATCGATCAATTAAGCACCCGAATTCGGTCATCAAACCAATTTACTTAGAGGCCGATCAGGTCATGGTTTCGCACCTACGTGAATATCAAGAAAACCGGAAAGATTTCCTGTCTCACTAAGTTAAATTAAACTTTGTCAATGGAACCATGTCTGCCTGAAAAGAACATTGAGACTGCATTACCACAGTACCATTTTAAAAAGCAATGGCTAGCTAGTTCGTGAAGACAGCACCACTCTTTAGACCTGAATTGCTTAGCAAATCAATCGTACAAAATCTGACTGATAAAAAAAACAATTTGACCGTTTAACAGCTCACCAAAGATCGTGTGCAATACCACAAGCAACATCGCCCTGGCATGCAGATACATGTCACTTTAGACGATACACACAGACTTTGCAAACAATGTGAACAACACATTGGTCTAGCCATCACCCGGTTCGTGTTAATTCTTGCTGCGTGATGTGTTTACTTTAAGTCTCCTTTAGATTCCAATGCTTTTGCTGATTATGCATATAGCCGCATTGACTACAAGCAATATACGTGCAGCGGATGACTCAGAATGCATTATGATCCCAATCCCAACCTTGCTGCAACAAAGGAGGAGTTGGATGAAATAAGGAACTTTATTTTGGCAGTTATTTTCGCCGTGTTGACATGTCGGATGAATTATCGTCGACTTCAAACAAGTTTCAAAATGGTTGTAGATAGATTTTTCAAGCTTCCAGTTGGCTACTTGTCCTGGATGCCTCTTAAAATGCCCTCAAATGATCGTAATCCTTAAACAGTCTCTGCTGTGAAAACCCTATTCGTTATCTTCTCGTGGTGAAGCTATTTTCATCAAAGTGCGAAAGTGAAGGCAAATGCCCAATGCTCTCCATCGGGTTGATTAACCTTCGGTAATCAATCTAGATGTCTAAACTCTGATTTTAAGTCAACCACGAACGGCGTGCGAAGCATACGACTGCATCCTCACTGACACCTGTGATGAAGAGGTGTAGTGAGAATCCAGGACGTCTATCCTCAAATGAAGGGTGCCAAATAAGCGGACAGTCAAAGTTGACGGCGCAGAACCTCAAGGCCACAGTTTATGGACAGGAAGAACATTTCTAGCTAACGGTGCATGGTCACGTAACAAATCAACACCCGGCAGTGGGTAGTTCCTATTTCTTTCTGTTGACGTCGGAGTTTAGTAAAGATCAGCCCGTTACCACACCTCACTTACCGACATCTCCAGGTTTCAGTCACGAAATAAGTAAGCTCGATATCTAGGAGCACAGACTTGATAAGAATAATTGGTTGGTAAGGCTCCATGTGGCGGTTCGACCTACATCGATGTTAGAGGTAGAGTGGAGTGCAATAAGATGAGAAATGCGGCAACAGGGGATAGCATCATCGGAAGAACAGTGAAGTATGTTGGAGACTAATGTGAGATTATTAACAAACAAAAGAAAACGGGTGGGCGCAAGTAAGGAACCTGAGAGGAAGCCAGTGTTCAAAGGGAGCGGCTGAGAAAGAACTCTATCGACTCGGACGGAAATGGTTCCCTCTATGAGGAGAAATGACATTCATGAGAGCCGGGTGAAACCCAGACTAAGACAGTTTCGACGAATTATCGTAACAGACGTGTCAAGTATTTCTGAGAAATCCAGCAAAACCAAATAGGTTCCTCTGTGGTTATCGAGTGAAGCAGATTAGAACTCCAAAATGACAACCCATAGAACGAGGCAGGTGGAACCCACATTAATGGTCACCACCACTACTAGGCCCAGGAACCCGATGCACTGGGTCGAGGATAAGGGTTTTAAAGGCCTTCGAAGCGAGCAAGGGTGGTTGGACGGCAGCACCGGGTGTTAAACGAATTATCCTGTTTTGGGATACGATAAATAACTGCGCTCTTGATAAACGGCAAATCCGTCAACCAGATCGTTACCACACGTGACCTAACGAGACCTCCTGTGGTTCTATGCCACTGCAAGTTTCAGGGCCGTGGTTACCGGTCTCCCCCCCCCACGAGTAACGAGTGTTATCGGCTATGCGGCTCGCAAACTCCACTACACTCATGCTTCATAGAATGCCAAAAAGAATATGAATAAGGAAAAGTTTGTCGAGCGAGAGGATGAAAAACGTAATATGAGGGCCAATTCTGGAGCACATCTTAGGAAGATTGGTGGAATACAGTTCAGATCGGATGATTTGGAGACATTCGGACTAAACAGAACTTGACGGACCTTTCTGGTAATTGTAAGCGGAAGATGGGTGTGGTTTGGAACACGAGAAGTATGGATAGAAGTAGAGCTGACTGACAGATTGGAGTATGAGGCAAATCGAGAGACAGAACCTCAGCCTTATAGTGGTCACAGATCGGATGGCGGGAAGAATTGCAAGCAAAAGGAAAATAAGAGATAAGAATTAAGGATTGAGAATGACGGACTAACGGTGGCAAAAGAGAACGGTTGCTTAATTTTGCGGTGTACGAAGCGTTCTTCGGCCCTGTGTATGTCAAGTACGAACTTAGACCTAATTTGGACCGAGTGGTGTCGGGATGTTTTACTGGGTGAGAATTATCACCGGTGGCCGAGTTTTTCAAACGGGCCGTAGGACTTTGAGCTCGGCAACACGGTTCAGGGAAACGTGGTTTGTCGGGTGTAAAGAACACCGGAATGCAGAGATGAATATGATGAAGAACAGCCGTGGTGAAGTTAGAGACAGAAACAGAGACGCTGGAGCAGGGAAGCATTTCCCCTCAGTTTGATTGGAACTGAGTTAGTTATTCAATACCGACCGACTTTCCCCAATTCAGCAGTTGAATGCTCGACTTCATTTCCAGTTCTTTGGGAGGGAATAAAATCGCACCTCTCGCTGATTTGCGGTTATTGACAACTGTGCCAACTACATTAGCGAGTCGCTAGTCAGACAGCTCTTACAGCACTTTGTCCAACAATATAATATTTTCTGTCCACTTCTATCAAATATTATTCCATGAAATGAAGTTCGTCATCCACCGATGTCGCGTATGTCCAAACAATACTTGGTTGTTACTTGGATCAACTGTTACTCCGGCATGATTGGATTACCATCTTGAGATAAGCTATCCTGTATAGTTTGACAGGTCATGGAGAAATGAGGGCTGTCACCCCACGTCAAGGTGCGGTATCGTTGTGACCGAAGATTCACTGAACAAACGAGTTTTATGCGGTAAGATGACCAAGTGAATGCAACGCATCTGCTTCTTACTGGAAAATGTAACACTGACAATAAAAATTGGAGTACAATAGCTCACCGGATCTGTACTGAACGCCTTGATGTGGGATACAATAGCCAAGAAACTTAGAACATGAAAAATCGGACCACAAATCCAGCAAAATAGAGTGGATGGAGATCGTGGCAGAATGATAGTGGACACCACCAGCTCAGCATAGAAAATCAGCATCCAAGTGATCCCTATGCACACGATTCCACACGGGTCACGCACAAGCCAAGCTACACCAAACTGATGAGATTCACGCGCAGCGTAGCGTAGACTATCTAGATTCGGCTTCCTCAGACCAAGTGGTTTGCGCATAAACGACAAGTAGTCACAGATATCACCGGTTGGATGAAGTGTAGTTCGCAGACGCAAGGCCGCCTCATCATCCCAGCTAGTCATATCCATATCGCGACTACCTCCTCGATATCGCGACGGGATGTTCGTACTGGAGGGAGCAGCAGTGCTCGTGAGACCTGCATTGCGACTGGTACTCTGCGTGGTCAGGTTCACCCGAACCGAACCGTTCATGTTCATTTGACGGGGATAATCGACATCAGGAAACGGAGAGTCCGTAAACTGGTCGTTCACTGGAGCGTTATTTGGAGTGTGATTAATCTCAGAGGTAGAATCCCACGTCATCTAGGATGCACCTTGTCGTGACAGGCAGGACCTGAAACGAGAAACATTTTACGTCACATTTATAAATGGCAAATGTTTAGACTAAAGAGTCATGACTTCCAGTCAAGTTTGCAGAAAACAATTGGTATTAATATTATCCTGAGAGATTATGAAGCCCGATTTAAATGCTTGGGTATTATTATTTTGTACAAATCTGAGATGATGTGCCAATGGAACTAAGGAGGGTGATAGGCGAGAAATAGGAAACAGAAAAAGCAGTGCACGGAATTCACCAAACATGACAGTTTCTCCATTCCTTAATTCCACATCACCGGATATCCATTAGGATCCAAGAATCCTTTCTGAGCTGTATACTACTCGGTTACCCGAATAAAGGTAGATGGCTGATTTGGGAGACCATACCCTTAGGCTTTGACGAAATGGTCTGACCCACAAGGTAACAGGACGACCTGAGATTCGGGTAACCCGTTAAGGACCAGTGACTTATTGTTCAGCCCGCCGGATGGGACTAAACATCTTGGGTGTACTATGCACCGGTTCGCCAAATGTACCAGTGAGCATGTAGCCATATGCTCCGTTCGGCGTCAGCGGTCGGTTAGAACCAGGGTTTAGCCATCCCCCAGACTGATTACCAATGATCAGTCAAGCTCGTGGAAGGCGGCCTCCGTTCGCATTCGTCTTCGAGCTTTGATGAAAGTAACACGGCCACGAGAAGGTAGCAACCAGGATTTCTTCAGCACAGACTGAGACGCAGGCCATTAGGGACACTTTGGGAGGTGCGCACGGCGAGTAGTTAACCCGGAGCCTGAGACATCCCCCACCCGATCATGCTGAGGCATTTGAAGGAACCCTAATATAGATCACTAACCTTATACCAACGTGCTCTGGTTTTTGTAGCTAATTCACAGCAACTTCCACCCAAAGACAAAAACAACGAGGAACAATGAAAGACCAAGTGTGAAATACTATTTTGAACAACTATTCAGAAGAGAAAAGATTTCAAATGCAAGAATGCCACTGACTACGGCACCTCCTGGCTCTAACCATCCCACGGACCAAAACTAGGTAGTCTGACTGCAGCTGCACGAGCTACTCCCTCGGTTTTCATATTTTTCATACTTTTTTCCCATATCATCGACTAGCCACCTCGAACCACCTTCCAACCATTACCTTCCTCGGATAGCAACCTATGACGAGGCAGTCATTCCATGGCCATGCGCAAAACAGGTTCTAACCACCTTAACCTAACCTGATTCAGAACTATTTCTAAAGACTGAACTTTACAGCTGTGGTATATTCGTATTTCGTTCATTGTGTATTCCAATACATAGTGCCTTCTATGATAATACCACATTTCTCCTTTCAGCTCCCGTGAATCGTGTATTTGTCGAATAAAGCGTAATACATAGGCATTCAATATTCTTGCTCGAACTTGCAAACATTTCGGCTCAACTCTGTCATAACAACAACCGAGCACTCAAAAAACCCGTTCACCGCATTCTACCGATGGCCCGCGGCCACAGTGAGTAAATCAATGGGTCGTCTGCTCCTTGGATTACTTCACTTACCCTCGGCTTCCTTAAACTAGTATTTCTAACCAGCCTCTATAGGTTGCGGCTGTTGCAGACAGCCACAGCCTCTCCCGTTTCCTTGCATTTCTCTATCCACCCCGGCTGGCAGTTATTCTTCAGGATTTTGAACAGTTGACGTCTCAGAGATTCACGCTTCTTATTGTATGTGGCACTAGATGGGACGGATTTGCGACCATCCAACAGATCAACTGAGGCCAAAGATGGCATGAGGCCTTATGCGGTAATAGCCGCTAAGTGTGGGCATCCTTCGATCTGTTCCTGATTGAGATGACAGCTCACCGGAAGCTCTGGTTGGCGGCTATCACCTAAAATTAGCTGTGCATGACGCGCGGTTTATGTGCGAATGTGACAACAGACTAGGTGTACACAGAAGCCAGCACGGCCAAAACATGATCTAAGTTTACGAGTGTAGATCAGAATGAATGGCAATCCTCGATTGGTCCACGCCACCGGTGACTGATGACAGTGCCGTCAATCTGAGTCCAGCGTTGTGAAGACAAAGAAGGGCGACAAGTGACCCTATGTCACTTACATGACAAAAGTTGGTGTTCGCCGGACACAGCCTCTAGTCAGAAAAAACTAGGATGAAGTGGTAAACACTACTGGTACGATCGGCGGAAAGGTAAAATTGGTCTCCGACGTGCCGTTTGATCTCTGCTAAGCAGCCAAGTTGGGTGTTGAAATCACTAGCAACGACCACGACGTTCGTTCAACGCACACATCGGAGCAATCGATATAACTCTCGGCGGAACTCATCTCTGGATTCATGGGAGTTACAGTCAGTGGGCGAATACACAGATATGATGAACAAACAACGACGCCCTTATCGATTGCTTTTAAAACATAGAACCGTTCAACTGACTTTCGACTGGGATCCAGTCTAACAATGCACGCCATACCCGCATGCCCAGAACCATCCCAACGCCAGCCTGACCGCGAGCTCTCGAAGCCGGATTACTTCACAGAAGAAAATTGGAGAGAAATAAGGTATCTGGGCTAGGAAGAATGATTGTGAAAGTGAACTCCTGCAGGCATGTTTTGGAGACAGTGTACATCTATTAGAAAAGTTTCAAAGTGCCAGCTACGACAGCTTGTTACTCTAATTGGTTGGATATGTACGCACTGAAGGAGGATACGTAAAATGAACATTTCGGTTTACACAGCGCGTTCAAACTAGTTCTTCCCTTTCCGCTAATGGTCCCATTAGATGGACCCACCTAGCCGCAGTTCTTCGTGGTGTTTCGGGTGGCCCCTTATCGAAAGAGGGGACATTAAGAAGGCTCTCAGCAGAAACAACGCTGCAAACCTTCGGGCGATCGACACTTCGCAGCTGCCCACATTGCGGAAGGGGGTTTTCCATGGGAAACCTAACCGGAGCCTTTGACTCAAAAGTCTTGTCCACAAGGAAGTAGGGCATTAACCCAGAGTGGAAGCAAAATTATCACTGCTTACCCTCATCGACGCAATGAGCAGCTCCATTCTGTTTACGTTGTGCGACAACTGATGCAGCAGGGAATTCATTGTATGTACCTGTCATGTGCAAGTTCTGCTTGTATTCACTTATCTGACGTTTTCCTAATCCTCTTTTCATCGCTTTTCAGCTCCTACTATTTCGAACAACACAACGTGGCGAACAAGCCCGTTTTCAGTTATTCGTATTCAAGCCAATACATAACATCAAATATGGTCTGGACATGGTTCGACGGAAATTGTCGGTTCGCAGTCACATCATTTCACAATCCTAAGAATGCGTCTGCGTGTGTGTGTAATTGATCAATTTGTCACATGATCAGGTTGTAGACCACTTGTCGGATAATGACAAGTGGGCACCATCTATAAAGTTAGGAGCGAACAATCAGGAACTGTCAAGTGCCGCATCTTGAACACAGCCGAAGCCGAATCTATCCGTTTGTGTAACCCCCCCTCTATGCGCTCAGAAACAATTTGTCCAGACTCTTAAACTTCCCTGGCCCACTTGTCATTATCCGACACGTGGTCTACAACCTGATCGTGTGACAAACTGGTCAATTACACATACACACAGACGCATTCTTAGAGTTGTGAAATGATGTGACTGCAAACCGACAATTTCCGTTGAACCATGTCCAGACCATATTTAATGTCATGTATTGGCATGAATACGAATAACTGAAAACGAGCTTGTTCGCCACGTTATGTTGTTCTCAATGTGTTCTGTGGGATTTTTCAAACGTTTGAAGCGGACCAAAGATCCTACTATTTCGTTGAACAAAGCCTAAACCCTGGACATTTGTTTTCTAATTATCACATGGTCCCTTCCACATCAAGCATACGAAAATTCATTCAATATACAACTATCCTTAAAATGGAACCGTATCTTCTGCCCGAAAGACTGGATGCAGATCTGAATTCAGCTACATCCTCGAAAATATGGTGCTACTGGTCTTAGACATTTAGCAGGTTTCTTTCTATGCTCAAGGTAGGAAACTCGGACAAACTCGGCTTTCTCTATATTCATCTTTCCCCGACGACCTATGATTATGTAATCGATCGCTCTCCGTACAAGGATGCTAGTGGAAACAAGAAAAATTGTTAGTCAAACCGCTAGTTGATGTATTTGTTCACTATCTACTAGCTATGTACAAAGAAGATATGCATCAAAGCTTCGAACAGTATAGTCAGAAATTGAAGTCCGTACCTAAAGACTATAATTTTCGAGCCGTGACAGCTGAGCAAACGAAAATGATGCTATTCGCGGTGTCTTCATAAGCGGAGTGCAGTCTAAAGGTGCGTGACAGCCCTTGCTGGAAAACAATTTATTAGATCTGATAACCGCTCTAGAAATAGCCCTTTTTTGAAACAGTTGAACAAATCTCATGCTTTCCACTCACTACCGATCCCGTATGCAGCCTCGGCCGAAAACCCCTCCAAATCAACTGACAAACATTTTTTCCTGATTGTAACAAAGACAGTAGCATAACTGTGGAAACGATGTCGGCGGTGGTTAAAAACAAATGTTACTTCTGCGGGAACGACAAACAGCCGTACCAAATGTTCGGCTAAGGATGCCGTTTGTAGCAACCGTAGAAAAAGGGACGTTTCAAACGTGTTTGCAGAGCACTCCCGAAGGAATGTGAAAACTCAGCTACGAAACCAGTGTTCCCAAACAAAGTCACCGCATCCCCTCCGGTGTGTCTTTCTGGTGTATTATCAGACGTCAACATGAACAATATTCCTTCAAAAGTTATGACAGATACGCGAAGTCACATCGCGAAATCTGCTGTGTTGGGTAATCGCCCGGAGGTTATACAATCCTCCAACGCCATATCTATGGATTCTGCGTGTCTAATTGGTCAAACAAAAGGCCACCGTCATATTACCATCAGACTCAAAAGCAATTCATACGACAATTTTAGACTCTGTACCCTCACATGTGTGCCGACATAATACTATGACACGATTTTTTGGAACTCCACAAATCTTAAACAGGGCATCATCGAAACGTCAATCTTGCCCTGAAGCACCCAGGATCTCGTAATAACCAAGAAACGATACAAAAGGTGCATGTCAGTTGACTACAGTCAAACCATCAATCGGTATACGTTGCTGGAAGCCCGGCCATTGCTAAGAATGAAAAATATACTGTTTTAGCGTCTTGAATTTGCGAAGCACGTACCACCAAATCGCCACAGCAAAACATGATTCTCTGCAGTTTCTGAAACCTGTGGCAGATTTTACCAGTTTTGTGGGATACCACTTAGAATAATAAATGGTGTTGCTGGTTTTCAGCGTGCTGTCAACAGAATCCTTCCCGACGAAACCTAATGGGCACTTTTGTCTACATCGATAAAGTCACCGTGCGGCATAATTAAAGATGACGATATAAACTGACCAATTCCTTTAACAGCAAAGAAGTACGGGCTCACCCTGAGCGAGGAGAAGCGTACCACTGGTGCCAAAGAAATGAATTCTCTCACGGATTGATGAATCCTAACCCCGAGATTACGACCATTCCGAGAACTTCCACCTTCCATGGACCTAAAATCCCAGCGGTGATGCTGGATTACTCTCACATTACTCTAACTGGACACGTCTCGGATAGGGTTCATCCGCTGGTTCGAAATAGCTCACTCCCTTTGCCAGACAACGTCAAAGCATCTTTTGTGGCATTAAAAATGAGCTTGAAAGCGCGGCTGTCACCACCGTTGACCCAGAAATGCCGATGGTGGTAGAAATCGATGCACCGTCAGCTAGTAGCATTCTTCTCCAGGACACTATCGAGAAGGGAAGGACATCATTCCCCTGTGGAGGAAGAATCCAGTGCTACGGTTGAAGCTATACGGAAAAGGACACATTATCTGTTGGGTACGCACTTCAGAGTCGTTGCGAATGAAAATTTGTTTGCTTTCATGCATGATTATACGTAATGTGCAAAAACCAAGAACAACAAAATTCAGAAGCAGAGGATAGAACTACCAGGTTACAGTTCTGACGTTACCTACCAGCCGGGTCATGATAATGTGGTGGCCGAAGCACTATCCCGAAGCTGTTGTTCGGCGACTACATCTCTGGAGAAACTGAAGGAAATGCACAACTTGGGCCATACGAGTTTTGTCGGCACATTTCACTTCATGGGAACTAAAATCATTCCGCACTTTGTCGACGGTGTAAGGTTTGTCTTCAGTGGTTGTCTGGTCTTTACCAAATACAAACCATAGCTCTGTAAATTGCTTACTGGGAATCTCATTGTTGTGTGTTGATCAGCTCAACTGGGGACCTCAAATCTGGCGACAGGGTTTTTCGAACTCAACTCAATCGGGTGATGACGACAATGAATGCGGACGTGAAGAAAATGTTTTGGACCCAGATCAAGCTAATGGAGGCACTCACTCGTAGAATCGAGGACTTGATAACAACATTTAGCAGTGGGGAAATTTCGTCCAACATATTGCCTCGATCAATGACTGACCTCCTGCACAATCCAGAGTCCGGTGTTACATTTGAATTTTGAGTCAAACACTCGAGGATGTGTTCACTGTTGATCTGGCGGATAAAGACGACGGAACCAAAGTACGTTTACTCCCGCGAAAACTTGGGCCTGCAGAACATACGTGGTATGTTAATTTTATTTTGCCGAATGAACAAATGACCGAACATTTGATCAGACTATTCAGAATCTGAGGAAAATTTTTGGTGATCCACCTTTGTTGTTTAATACGCGATACCAACGTGTGAAACTTATTAAACGTTATACTGACGACCTGGTGACATACGCAGAAATCGTCAACCGTGAATATAGCAGGTTCAAGCTGGGTGCCATAACAGAAGACCAATTTCCGTGTCTAGTTCTCATCTGTGGGCTTCAGTCGCCAAGCCATTCAGACTTACGCACCTGTCTGTTATCCAAAATCGAGCAACAACCAGATACAACACTGGAACAACTCGTGGATGAGTGCAAACATTTAATTAACTTGAAACAATAGGCCAATATCCAGAAGCAAGAGAGATCAGGCCACAATGTTAACACGGTCAAAGTTCTCAAGCCGTGCACGTTAACTCCGAGGTCGTACGCACGTCAGTAGCCCAAGCCGTCCTCGCCCTGCAGGTACTGTGGAGCCTGGCATTTTCACGAGTCCGGTCCGCATGCATCAATACCGTCTTACGGAAGGAAAGGTTCTTCCAGATCAACAAATCCAAACGACCGGCTCGTTTCAGTCCAGTCGGATCAAAGCCAGTGAAAGACCGTGAGTATTTTGGGGTTAACCGGGAAGCTCAAGTGTTCCATCAAGTACGACGACGAACTGATTTCGACACTGCTACGTAGCTAAATCCGACAACAACCTGCTCGGCGCCGACTGGCTGGAGGAACAAGACTTCAGCAACCGGCCGGCTGACGCATTCCGCCAACGCGTTTAGACGCCCCAGCAGGGCAAAAAGTACTGGTGAAACAGTCACCCTCAATTTTTGAGGAAGGCATCGGTCGCTACACCACCCTACAATGGCAGTCAGCTTGTTTTCCTCCAAAACGCCCAGTACCGTATGCGGCCTTATTCCTTTTGGACCAGGAACTAAAATGTCTAGAGGACCAGAGGATCTTGGTCCCCGTACCATTTTCCGAGTGAGCGGCATCAATTCGTCGTAAAAATAGCAAATGGCAGTATACGCCTTGGTGCTGACTTCTCCACAGGGTTGAACGCCGGACGGTGACTGCTTTCCCCTGACGATTCTTGAAGACATCCTCACCAACCTCAACGGCGTGCTTATTTCACAAAGCTGGGTCTAGTCGAGGTATATCTCCAGATAGAAGTGGCCCCTGAATATCAGAAGTTGCTAACAATCAACACCCAACGCGGCCCTAACCAAATCACTAGGTTATCATTTCCATAAAGACTGCTGCGGCAATCTTCCAAAGTGTGGCGCATACAATGCTGTCGGGCTTGACGGGAATGTCGGTATACATGGATGACATCAGTGACCGGAAACTTGGCAGATAACTTGTACGACCGCTTGAAAACAGTCGTAGAACGTACAAGCGATTTGGGGATGTGCCTGAGCAGAGAAAAGTGTCAATTCTTTATGAACAAAATTAATTACTTCGGGTTTATTTTCGATGACGTCGGCCATCATCCAGACCTGGAGAATGTCAAGGCAATACACCAAATGCTCAGATCAGAGGACGCCCCATATCTCCGCGCGTTTCTCGGCTTAATCAGTTATTATAGCACCTTCCTCCCGGACCTTCATCGCTTAAGCAGTCCGCTGCTACAAAAATAACAGACCTGGTGCTGGACACATTAGCGTCAAAAGGCTTTTAATGAATTGAAGAGAACGCTGGCTTCGGATGCGTTATTGCGCTATTGTGTGACGTCTAGTGCTGACACCTTGGGCTTCAGTGTTGTGCGTTGATCAGCCCAAACGGGAAGCAACACACACCAAAGTCACCGCTCCGTTTGAAAGTTCAGACACTGAATTCAAAGGGTCACTGCCATCAGCATTCCAAAACCGATATTTGCTGACAACCGTGTGTGAGTAGTCTAGGCTTCATTTTGCTTACATATGCCCTGCTTTATCAGCTGCCACATTTATTCAATGTCTAACTAGTTTTCGATTTTCGGCATGCCCCCTTTACGTCCATTCCGAGAGGGATTCTTCTTTCATGTCTGAGGAACTGAAAAACTTCCTCCATAGTAATAGCATTTTCTTTAGCAGGACGACAGTCTACAATCCCCAGTCGAACGGTCATGTCGAGAGGCTCAAGGGAACCCTTTGGAGGACCGGTTTTGGCAACTCCTTAGACCATGGAAGACAGTCCTCTCGTAAGCCCTCCACCCCATCTAATTGCTCCTGTGCATATCCACAGCCCCTCACGAATGTTTTCCCACAGATAGGAAATGTGCCATCCGGGGCTCGACCTAATTTACCGTTCTGTAAAGTCAGAAAAACATAATGCTTTAGCAGATGAGGTCTTGTTGCTTGCAAATGCGCCCATGTACGGTTTCCCGATGGATGAGAGGACATGTCGATACACCATTTGGCACCCACTGGTTAAGCCCCAGGGCCATTGGCGGCTGATCACTGAAACAAGCGAAGCATCAGCTCCCAAAGTCCAAAGTCAACACACTATTGCTTGTGACAGCTCTAAAGAAAGATCGCATCGTCACCCCATCCCCTTAAGTATCGGTCCTAGGTACACATACTGACAGCCATTCTTTAGTGAAGGTACAAAGGGGTTCATCCGGACAACTTGAGGAAGAGGGAAACAATTATTTTGAAAACAAAAGATCTTCCATTTCATTTATCTGTGAGAGTGAATATCATGTTCAAGTTCTGTTTCTACTCACTCATCTGACACTTACCTTATCCTTTTTTATCGCTTTCAGCTCCTACTATTTTGTTGTATATTGAACAAAGCCTAAACTTTGGGCATTTGCATTCTAACTGCCAACCGGCCCGTTTCGAATCAAACACGACAGTACAATCTATCGAGGTTTTACGATGAGTATTACTTGGTGGTCAAGTCACCAAGAGGAAAAAACGAGAAGCGCTCTCAACCAAGGTCTTTTGTGCTAACAAAAACCTGTCCGCAAAGTAGCGGGAAGTGGCTCAGTGGAAGCCCATCTGCTTGAGTCGATAATTCTCTGGCTTATTTTTCCCGATCGAGCTGCCAGCTCAAATTAACCTCAACCTGGGGGACTAGACTACCTCATCATCAGCATGATGGAGTTTTCGGCTTGAGATAAACCAACCTGCATAGCTCTTTGAATCATAGAAGCACCCAAGCAATCACACCATGTCAAGGTGCAATCTCACGGACGGATTTGGAAGAAATATTTCGGTAATCGAAACAATGTCATGTACCAATATCATCTCCCTCTGTCACTAAACTGGAAGTAAACTATTTTAAACCTTTCCAAGTTGCAAGTTGCCCAACACACCGCCGTTTCCGATCCCATCCAGTGAGCCTGAATAGAGCCTGATGAGGCAGCCGATGGCTGGACCTTCGCAGGGAGTGCCAGAACCATCGTAGTCGACGAAGAAAAAAACAGTCCCTTTCAGTGATGTACAACCAACGCAAATACTCATCTTTATACATTGTCATCGCTGACGTGATACTGCCACTATACTCGTGCGACTGACCTTAGATGGCAGTGACCGAACACGGTCAGTCGGTGAAAGCGTTCGCGAACTGGCCAGAATTCACATCCGCAAAGCAGCAATCAACGAAATGCAGCGCTGCAGACTATGCCCCTCAAGGAAAACCGGAGGTTGCGACGACAGCATAGATGCCTGAGATTTCAACGGGCTAAATGAGCCTTAGATGTGCAGCGAGATCCTATTGCCGACACTTCCACCAGTCGAAATGCAACTTCCCAGGTATATGAAGTTGTTGGCTATTTGGAAACGTTTTCCGCGAAGATTAAGCGCAGGAGAATATCTCGGTCACCAATGGAAAAACATTTCGGACTAAGAGAGAGCAAAATGCATACCATATATGATGACTCCGGGAGCCAAGTGGTTTAGGGCAACTTGGACAAATTGAGAGTCGTCGACCAACAACAAGACGACGTCGTCAGTATACTTTAAATCTAGAATTTTGAAACCCGCTAAAGTTATGCATCACAGTTTGCAATACCGGTAAAGGATTTGAGGACGATTTCTAATCCCCGATTTTGAGACTATTTTCCCCACCCACTGCGAAACAGTCCCCGTCGGGCACCAAGGCAACGCCATATTCCAGTCAGTATTTCTTTTGGACCCTGAGGTCCGAGATACACGCCCTCTTGAATTCTAGGTACTTGCGGAGCCGTAGGGTAGTATGAAATCGCCTCCAGACTAGTCGCTTCCTATGCTGTGCCTTAATGATTGCACCTTTCCAACATGGCGCCCAATTCACCAAGTAGAAAGTTGTGCTTATCCTTTTGCTTACCCAAACACCATACCCGTTGTCAGACCTGATACGGCATCTAAGTGTAGTTCACATGCCCATAAAGTTCCACAAGAATGGAGTTCCCTGTTGTGTTCTCTGTTTAGTCAGGTACTCCATGGTGTAAGCCCCCAGGAAACAAATGATGTTACATTCGCGTATTCGGCGAGCTTCTCCCGATAAAGGATTAGTTGGTGAGCTCAGTTCTGGATTTCCCAAGTACCGCATTATTCGGTTCAATTTGATGCGCCAGTCTACATGTGGACCAAACTTATTGGCTGACGCCAGGAAGAGGTCTCTGAACTGTTGGTAACCGGATTCCACCAACACTAGCCGGTTTACGCGGTTCCAATTCGAAGTGTTGGACTACCAATTAGCACTTTTAAGCAGCGCGTGCCGGAATATCCACTATCTTTAGAAGGATTAAAACCTGTTGACGAAGGCATCTATTCTCGCAGTGAGATGCCCTACAGTAGGGCTCTCTTATTCACTTGATTACCACCTCTCTTTGTCTAACCAGAGTCATCTCTGCATAATGTTCCATGTGAGAGGCTGCCTTCCTGAATGTGAACCCTAGCGTGCGAGCGTTATCCTACTACGGAGGTGGCGTAAAAAGAACTTTATTGTACTGGAATCAACTGGTTTGACAGATTTTTGAGGCCAATGGGTTTCGTTGCACTACGGCTACCTCTGGGCGAGCTATCTAATCGTCTCATCTACCTTAGTTCCTTTGCGGTTTTCGTCCCAACATCCACTGTGATAATGGTTTTCCCAACGGAATCAGACTGAGTTTCTCCTTTGTTCCTGCAAACTTAGTTGGTTGGGATGAGCCGTGATTTGCAGAATTCAACACATACTTGACAAACCCACTGCAGTCCCCGTGCGGTGCATACAAATCAATTATCATAGCCGCCAACCTACTCCACGTGGAGTAGAGCCAGGCCAGCCAAAGATCACATTAGATGCTCACTGTTTTGACTAACAGTGGGCAGCCTCCTCTCCCACATGGATAAACAGGTGCAGGTTAAACCTTTTTTTCATATTTGAAGTCTGACTATGCAAGGTTCTTGGATGAGTAGCCATAGTGGAAAGCAACGTATTGTACTGAGCCCTTAAATAATTGGTGAAAACAGAACAATGAGGGAAAGAAATAGTAATGATTGCGGAAGCCACGGATGAGAAAAATGTAACCCCGAAGTAGAACACCACTCCAGGACATGTGTAAATACAGCATCGGTGCCAGCTCACTTCGATGTCTAATACACGCATCTTTTGCTTCCTGAATCTACAGCTCCCAATCAGATAAGAATACAAAACATCTACCTTTGGAAAGCTCTGCTTCTTTTTTGGACTGAGATACAATAGTTCTGTCACATTTTCTGTTTCCTTCCCTCTTTTCTCCCGCATATAAGTGTTCCTTTCTTTTGCTTTATCTTCGCGATTTAAACCCCATCTCCTTATGATTTACTGAGCAGTTAGTGACCCCTTTGTTCAGTGGCATTTGACCTGGCCACCTGGAGGATTGAGTGTGGCCCCCAGTTGTTCTGTCGTACGTCGTTACCACAGTGATCGTCCTTGCGACATGTCTATCAATCTAACGAACCATCGAGTGACTAACACCAGAGTTTCTCGTCTTACAATAATTGCTTTCGACGCCGTGCCGCAGCGCGCCCAGTTTATGTCGGGATGTGAGCTCAAGAGGGCTTCCGAGTTTGTTCCCAGAGCGGTGAGGAAGCGGCATATCAGCACTAAACGAATGAAATGTCTGTAAGCAAGTGCGGCTTGACCCATACACTGTCAGTCGTTGTAAATGGGAAGGATGTGAGAACAGCGGTCGCAGAGATGACGCAACTGACGTAAAGCACGAATTCCCGAGCACGTTGTTGCGGCAAGTCACATTTCGCTCAGTTGCACGCTCACGTCTTTATTTCGCCACCGGGGTGTTCTGATGTTAGCCAAGTCTCAATGACAACTACCAGGTGCGAATTTGTGTCTACTACAAGTTTCCCAAGTTCCAGCAACTTATTGCTAAAGCTAAGGGAGCCGGTGTAGGTGGACTTTAGAATAAATACTAGGGCAAGCGCTGGAATAGCCAACCCCAAAAACGTCAAACTACTGCACCAAAAAGCATAAAAACAGAACCAACGTGAGCAAAAGCTCGTCGGATATAGCAGTGGCGAACTATCCACCTTGAAATGTTGCTTCTGTGCGGTCAAATAAGAGTTGTTACGGAAATAAACGTGGCGTGCTAGTGTTTATTTTTCCGGTGGACAGGTTGTCAATACTCGCCAGACATCAGCAACATCCAAACAACCAAACCGCAACGGCGGTCTACAGGACACGCATCGTAGCACCCGGACACGCTGGTGCGCCGCAGTCCGTCCATGCTTCAGCCCCAGTTCCAGTTCAGTTCCAGTTAGATTACAGGACTATACGTCAAGATGTCTGATCGTCCAGGTTCTTGGACCGAAGGCTCCTTGAGTCAGACGATGCTTCTACAACAGAAGGGTGATAGCCCTCTTCAGTTCCTTTGGTGGAATCACGAATCATATACGTGACTACAACTTCCAATCCCATAATCTTTAAAGATGGAATCCTAATGGGAAGCCTTCCTCTTCACCATCCCCCAGCCATACAACCCATACACTGTCTTCACCAGACGCAGACAACCAAGCCTTGTCTAGACACGCTTCGAATCCAAACAATGATCGCACCTCGACCGCTCCCTCTGGTAACATATTCCAGCCATTCACCACTCGCATGGCAAACGATTTGCTTCGCCACCCTGTAGTTACAAGCTACCTCACAATCGTTTTCTCGTTACTTTTCAGTGTTTTATTACCCTTCGCCTGAAATAGGGTGCTACGGGGCCCCTACCTCGATTAATCCCTTAACCACCTTGAAGGCCTGTATTAAGTTATCTCTTTTCCTACACCTTTCCAGGGAGTGCAGGTTGAGTATTTCTAACCTCTGCTCATATAATAGACGTCCCAGGTGTCCAAATTAGCGTGCAAAACTGTGCTGTAGAACGAATTATCCCACGGCGAATCTTGTATTACGTTTGCTGGCCCTTAACCTTTGTGACCACTTTTGCATCACTCTTACAAGGCTCGGTGCGATTGCAACACCGATAACCCTGACACTTGGCCGGTGCAAGGAAAAGACAGTCGGGAGCGATAGCAGGTTGAGTATATTTTGAGAGCACCGTGCGGGCGAAGCGCGCCTGAGTTACTCGCAAATGGCGACGACGCTTGGCATTCAACGTTCAGCTAAACAAGTTATGTAGAGGAAAAATTCCACGTTCCGCTACAGAAGCCTCCTCCTAGAAGACCCTCTGAGAAGGGCGCCGATTGGGACCATACGGAACAAGCCTGAAACTGACGTGTCTTGGGATTCCGCATTGATCGCCAATCGGAAAGTTTTGCCGCTCTGCTGGTGGTTCCTTGGGCGTAGTAGTTGGGAGCTGACCGTGGGCCGGATACCCAACCTGAAAACCACCATAGGAGGTGAACACAGGAGGTGCGATCCCTCGGCCTAGGTGCACCCGCCCAGTGTGCGTCTGCCAAAACGGTGGATCTGACCGCGTCCCACATCTACGGGCCTCACCCCCTTCCAGAATCTTCGCCATGCGGGAGTGAATGAGTGTCCGACCTCGGGCGCTCCTCATCACCTGGTGCGTGCACAGTGTCGGCCATGGGGCCAGTAGCTGTCGTGCCGGAGTCCGTGGAATCGCCTCGGCCCTGGGATTCTTCTCACACAGGGTAAGACAAAGAAAAGCTGGTGGAAACGGTGCTCATGAGCACCGGTGGATGTTCGACTTGGTGGCGGGCACCTAACATCGGTCGGTGCTGCTAATGTCGGTTAAACATGGAGGCGGCATGCCCATCGGCGATTAAATTATCGCGACAAACACGTCATCCTATTAAGCACCGATATGCACTCACGACGGGATAGTTTTCAACCATCTGAGTCAGGGAAACGAACTTTACCTTTCGGCCGCTACGGCCACTTCGCATACCCGGGACTTCGGGTGTGATTTGTGGTGTCGTGGTTTCAACCCCACCAGCAGTCTCAAAGGGTAGCTGTAGTCATGGCTGGGCTCGGCCAGGTTGATGGGACTCATCAGGTAATGGAGCCCGTCGTTAGACCTGCATTCCATGGTGGCAGGTTTAATACAATTGATAGACACTGTTTCGTGTCGGCCGACCTGTCCAAAATGAATGTTCTGGGACCGCGTCTTACCACGCGAAACGGACCGGTATACGGTGGTTGCAACGGTGGTCGGACACCATCAACGCGCACGAAAATGTGAGTTGAAGTACTCGATGCGGCTGGAATGTAGCCCGAAGGTCGTTCGCCCCGCGGTGGATTGACATGAGGCGTTCGCATGTGTTGTGCGAGACGTTTCGCATAGTCGTTGAAATGCGTGGTACTCTATCGCCCTGGGGAGGCGAAGCGTGCAACCAAACACAAACTCCATTGTTGTAGTGCTCACTTTTTCCTTAACAGAACTACGAACGCTTAAACGAGCTACCGTAGGATTTCTCTCCAAAGTGGGTCGGCCCCGGCTCGCACAGCAGCCTTTAGCTGCCTGTGGAATCTTTCCACCAGACCGTTGGCTTGTGGGTGGTGGGCGGTTGTTCTAATATGCTTCCACCCAAGTGTTTTAATAATATCTGAAAATGCCTTGTCGAAATGGGAGTCGCAGTCGGTGGTCACTGCAGCGAGGCAACCAAATACGCTTACTCAACCAGACAAGAAGGATTTCGCGACCTCTGCTGACGTGGGGCGGGGAATTGGTACGGCCTGAGGCCAGCGAGTAAAGCGGTCTACACAGGTGGGCATGCAGACCTAGCCGTGAGACGGCGGGAGAGGTCCTACGAGATCAACTTGTACGTGGTGAAAACGTGTCTCTGGTTCGGGGAGGGCAGTCAATGGAGCTATGGTATTTCGACGGACTTTCGCTCTCTGACATTGCACGCAGGCCCGGGACCGGTGGCGCACGTTTGATGTTAGACCATACAAAACGCTCTATTACTAGCTTCACCGAAGCAGCCACAGCCGGGTGGGATATGTAACTCCAGAAATGTGGTAAAACGGTGAGCTGCTGGAACCACTGGCCTTGGACGACCTTGCGATAAATCGCAAAGAATTGTATTCTGCAACGCTGTGGTAGGTACGACCTCTTAGGTTAATGAGCTGTCTTGTCGAAGTTCATCGATATCAAGATCTGTCGCTCGGGCCTGTGCCACAGCTTCGAGTTCGATGTTTGGTGTTAGAGACAAACGAGGCTGGTGGATATGAGAAAGTGCATCAGTGACGGAGGTATCTGCCCCAGAGACATGTCGTATGTCCACAGTAGACTGTGAAACGACGTCTAAATGGCGGATCTCGCGTGGCGAGTGCCGGTCAAAGGCTGAATGCAGCGCGTATGCCAACGGTTCGTGGTCTGTGAACACCTTGAACTGGCGACCTTCTGATGCTTGCCTGAAGTGCCGGACAGCTAGGCAGACGGCGAGCAACTCCCCGCCAAATGTGCTTTATCTTGACTTTTCCGGCTGCAGCGTCTTGAAAAAGAAGGCTAAAGGCTTCCAAGAACCTTCGGTGTACTGCTGAAGTACAGTTACGACTGCAGTGTTTGAGGCCTCGGTTATCAGAAATGTGGGTTCTTTCGGGTCAGGATTTGCGAGCAGCGTTATTTTGGTGATAGCATCCTTAACGGAAATGAAATCCTGTTTCTCAGCCTCAGGGGTTGCGCACTTGCGCTCAACTCCCCGTAACAGATCTGTAAGTGGGGTAATTGCTTCTGCGCAATTAGGAATGAAATGCTGATAGAAGTTAACAAGGCCAACAAATTGCCGTAAGTGCCGATAAGAATAGCAGTGACCTTATCTGACAAGAGAGGTATATTTGGGGATGAAGCGATATGCCATAGGAATGTGACGCCGGGTTTTCCAAGCTCACATTTTGAAGCATTGATCGTTACGCCATGTTTGTTGAGACGATCGAACAGAAGACGCAGATGTGCAGAGTGTTGCTCCTCCAAGTGGCTAGCTACTATGATATCGTCTAGGTACATATACGTATTCTCTAACCAGCGTGAGACCTCGTGCATAAACCCTTGGAAGATTTGGGCTGCATTGCCGAGGCCGAAGGGCATCCTCGCGAGCTCGAATAGTCCAAAAGTTTAGGTCACCGTCATTTTTGGTATGTCGTTCTCTCCTACGGGGATCTGATTGCATCCTGGAACTAAGCCTACGCGGCTGAAAATCCTGCAACTGGACAGCGGCGAAGTGAGGTCCTGTATAAGGGGGATCAGGTACCTATCGGGAACGATGACCCTTTTCAGTGACCTGTAGTCTCTACATGGTCGCTAGTCGCCAGTGGCCTTAGGAGCCATGTGAAGCAGAGAGGCCCAAACACCACTGGAAGGTCAAATGATGCATAGTTCTACCATGTGGTTCAGTTCCGCCTTGGCCAGGCGGAACTTGTCGGGAGCTAGTCAGCGAGGCCTGCCAAATGTTTTGGGGTCCTCTGGTTTCTATATGGTGAGTAACTTCAGTATTACCGGCGGGAAATGGGCCGTCGTGCCGCAGTATACCCGGGTAGTCGCGAAGCAGCCCATTGTATGGCTGTTGGGCCGGCGGTTTAGCGCACCGTGGCGTGAGTTGGTTGACAACGGCGTACAAGCCGGTCACGGTCAGCGACGTTTGACGATCTATTATTTTCCTGTGCCCAGCGTCGACTAGTAGGCAGAAATGCTGGAGGAAGTCTGTGCCACTAATGGGGTATGGGACGTTGGCGACGATGAACACCCATCGAAGTTTACGATTCAGACCTAGATCTTGGGTGAGGGAACGATGTCCGTGCGTGAGAATGTCAGTGCAGTTCCAAGCCCGCAGCATCTCTGCCTATGCAGCGATCAAATTGCCCGAGTCTCGAAGGATTACGCTAATCTCGACACCTGTATCCACCGTTAACAGCTTGTTAGTTGTCAAGTCTTTGACGTTAAGGAGGCGACAATCAGTAGCTAGCCCGGTGTCGTGTGCCGCGACCACGAACCAGGAACTTAGTTTCCCCGTTTCTTGCCCTGAAATGTGATACCGGAGTCGCCGTTTTGCTAAGCTTCCGAAGCGGTTATGATACTCACAGTAAGCTTCCGCGGATGGCAGGAAGGGTCGCTTGTGAGAGGGGCTACCGCACCTGCCGCGACGCGGGCTGAACCGATCTCGTCGCCGGACTCTGTCAACTGCGAGTAGCTGTAACGATGCGTCGATCCTCGTCAGAATAGTTGTTAATTTGTCCTGCGAAGATGAAGATGCGGTTTTTGGGGATGAAAAGGTATTCAATGTTGAGGCACCCGAGATATAGCGCTACAATGTCGTCAGCAATTTCGGCTGTTTCTTTTAGTGAATATTTGCAGGCAGTAATTAGCAATCGATGCAGATGCGGTGAGATCCGCTGAAGCCACAGCCTTCTCAGCATCGGGTCGTCGTCGAACTTCGCGCCACTAAGACGCCGCATTTCCCGCAAGAGTTGTGTGGGCTTTTCATTTTCCAGCTCGATCCCTTGAAATAGTTGTGGGATGAGTTGATCTTCCGCAAGGGTAGTCCGAGGTATAACCGCCTCTTTCAACGCGTCGTAACTACGAAAAGATACGATGAAGTCCCTGACCTGAAGGGTTATACCTGGAGAAAGACGGCCAGCCACCTATCTAAAACGGCTGACGTCGCTAGTTATTCTGTAATTCTCGAACTCCAATTCAACTTTAGTAAACCAGAGTTGAGGATCAGACGGCATGAACGACGGTACATGGCAAGTTTTCGAACTTACTGTCGGGTCCGGCGACGGGTTTTGCTCTGTAGATACCGCATCATGAAAAAAAGAGTTGCTTCGAGAACAAAACGTGCCGAAAAATACCCATGGAAAACTGCAGCCAGTAATTATCACCACGTATAAGCCGCTTGCAAACACAGTGAAAACAGCGGCGATATTCAACCTTAAAAAAATACAAAAAGGCAAACCAGGCGTCATCAAAAAGGAATAGAGACTCACGTGACCGGATGATGACGTCGGGATCACCAATTCGTAGAACGGATTGTCATACCGCGAATCTCGTATTACGTTTGCTGGCCCTTAACCTTTGTGACCACTTTTGCGTCACTCTTACTGGGCTCGGTACGATTGCAATCTTCTCTAATGAACCATCAAATAGGCTGGTATGAGCCGCTGCCATTGGCGAGTAGCAGTGCCGCTTCATTAATAATAGTAATAATACTGTATATTTCTCGGTTTGCGAGGAGCATGCGCAAGGCAGGATCAAATTTTTACAAGGAAGATGCACAGGAAATGTAAACGATAGATGTCGAATGGGATAACGTGATGTGAGCAATATTGCGTTATTGCAGAAGCTCGCTGGAAAGTGAACTGAGATGCTGCAAAGCAATGGGGGAAGTACAAATATGCCAGCGAAAAGCAGAAAATAGAAAACTTAATTTTCAAGGCCAAAAAGAGTTTCTTGGCACTGTTTGCAAACAGCGGACTACAAGTCATTTCGTGTTTAGGTGCACTAAATGTGCTCATTGCCGGCGCACAACATGGACGAAGGCCAACGGTGGTTAGCGATTTATGGCCAGAGGCACCAAACATCGGACGGAAACGTTAAGCTGAAGAAACGACAAGCAGTGGTAATGCGGTAATTGGATGGAAGTGGTGAAATCCAGGCGGAACGTCAGGAAAATTGGATGAGACACGTAATTGACAACAAATGGCCAAAAAATGCTGAGAGCGTAGGAAGGTTGTCTCAGTTTATCTGGGGGAAATTTGTGAACCTTCGGATATGGAACTTCAAGGACAGTGATTATGTTTACACACGGATGGCGGTAAGCTGTACCGGGAGGCGCGTCAGATAAGAGAAATTGTCTAAACAATGCTTAAGTACACTAGCAAAGAATGTCCTCTATGTTGTCATTTACGTTGTCTCATCTTTTGATCTAAGTCAGCAGTACGGGTGGGGAATATGAGGTGCGCAAGCTGTTCCGGAGTCAGCAGTAATCGCGGTTTTGCTCGATCGCAAAGATTTCATTTCAGATATCCAGTGCGATAATCCGCATAGTTTCCGTTGGACGGGCCAGAACTCGAGCGCCAGTTCTGCCTAACGGGTTCTTAACAGGAATGATAGGATAGCAGATTTGGAATCGCCACTACGAGGATGGAAGCGTTAGCAGCGCGTCTGCTGCGGATGCGAGATCTGAAACGCAAGAGAGAAGTAGCCCTGCTTGGGTACTAGCTTGGGATTATGGTGGTTAATGGAGCGCGGAAAATTACCTGCAACGTAGTGCATCTATTCCGTAAAATGTGGTAACTAGAACTGAACTATGGTAGCAGTTATAGGCGTAGTTGAAGGTTAGAAGCTACCAAGAACGACCTATTGAGCCCTACCAAGCCAGTAAACAGGATAAGATGACATGAAGAGCGAGGAGTACACAGGTTGGTGTTTAAAATCACATGATGTGATGAGAGCATGGATTCATCAATAAGTATGTTGACATTTTCTTCCGCCCACATTGGAAGAATTTCGAGAGTTAGTTGCTCAAGCCACTGGTTAAGAAGGTACATCACTACAAGGGTTATCAAAAAGTGCCTTATCGGGGACGTGTGATAAAGTGAGGAAGTTAGAGGTGAAGGCAAATCCCAGATGGCGACCTGAGCAAAGATTCGATCACCGACTAAAATTCTAACCCATGTTCGTAAGCCTCGTCTAGTCCAATGTTAGCACGTGTTAGGTTAATTAAGTAGTGAACATCCAGTAACTTTGCCAGCTGGGCTTTGAACTGCGCTAAATTTGGGCACGACCGCAGGGTACTAGGGAGCTTGTTCCACAGTTTAGACCAAGCAACTGTGGAAAATTTTGCCCTGATCGATAGTCGAGTCAGGGGTATTCTTAACGAGTAGTTTCTACTACGATTAATATAAGGGGGACTGCCAGCGTCGCGCGCGACGTTTGTAGTACAGTGGACATTATCACAGCAGAGATTAAAGAGAAACGCAAGGTTTAATTTAACTCGACGAAGCCAAAATGGTTCAAGTCCAAGCAGCTCGCATCGAGTCCTGTAGTTTAAGCTAGATGAAGGACCTAAGAGATTTCTAGTGAATGCAAGCTGGACATTCTGGATTGCAATTCGATCGACTTTAAGCATATGCGTAAAGATAATCGGGAAGTATTCGAGGAGGGGCGATAATTCCGCAGTCGTGAGTGCGGAATGCCCTTAAGATCATGGTAGCGGTTCTCTTAGCTACAGCCGTCCGATGGGGAGCCTGTTCGCGGAAGTTGACAGAGCAAGAGTATTGTAACCCTAAGTCCTTAACTGTGTGTGATACAAGAATTTGCATGCCGTTTATAGAGAAGACGCCCGGAGGGACATGGCATTTGTATGTTATCAGAGAACTTTTGTCAGCAGAGAACTTCATAAGCCACTTGGAACACCAGTTATCAAGAGACTCAAGGTTTTCATTGATAAATGCAAGAGTGGAGCTTGATGAAGCAACCTCAAAAGAGTAGACTATTTTAATGTCATCGGCAAACAGGAATGGTGTGCCATGGTGAACAACTTCAATGGTATCATTAATATACAGCAGGAAAAGGAGAGAATCTAGGACACTCCCCTGAATGACCCCACCGGTAATAGCAGAGAGCTGGGAAAAATCACCGTTAATATTGACTACCCGAAAGCGATCGGAAAGGTAGGATGATAGCCAAGATAAGAGGGGATTTCTTATTCCATAAGTCCTAGTTTTGCCCAGAATTCGGGTGTGGGAAACGCGGTCAAACGCTTTTGAAACGCCTAAAAAGATTATGGGCATCGACCGGTGGGAATCAGCATTTTGGGTGACCAAGTTCAAGAAGTCAAACTGACAGGTGAAGCAGGATCGGCCCTTCAGGAAGCCGTGTTGAGAGGGTTTGATAAGATTGTGAGTAGTAGAGAAATTAACCGGGTGTTCTTTAACAATCTATTCCATAAGCCTGGATAGAACTGGAGTGTGGTTAATGGGGCGAAAGTTTTCAGATTCATGCATGGAACCTTTTTTGTAATGTGGAACAACAGTGGAGGTTTTCCATTGTGACGGAAAAGTAGCGCCGAGCAGGGAGAGCGAGAGCAGATTTGGAAGGATCAGTGGAAGATCTGGACCAGCGGTGCGAAATATGACTGGTGGGATGGAACCGTGGCCAGGCCTGTGGGATGGCCTGGCATACTTCATCACATTGATGATGCCAGCAGCGTTGAAGGAGATGGAGGATAATCTAACCGAAGTTAACACTGGGTGGATTTCAGAGTGTGTCCGATTGGCACAAATGCGAGTAGAAGAGAAATATGTCTTGAATGCTTCTGCGATGTCTACAGCGGACTCGAGGCTTAAGCTGTTAAATATGATGAAGTTCGGAATAATTGAGGATTTAGGCTGCGAGCGAGCTTTGAAAATGTGTTAAGTCTTCCGAACTGGGTTAGGCGACCCAAGAGCTAGCATTTCCTGCCTTTTTAACCTTATTTCAGACTCCATAAGAAATTCTTGTTGCAAGCGGTTGACTTGCACTAAGAGCGGAAAGTTTCCCGTTTTGGTGAAGATATTTTGAGCTTTCGAAGGTTTCGTCTGGAGCCGACAAACCCTGCTAGGCTTCTTGGGTTTGTGTTGAGTGCTCGGAGTGGGCAGACGAATAATAGTAAAAAAAGGTTTTGCATAAAGGTCGTCTGCCGCTCTCTGCAGGCCAGGCGATAAAAAGAAGCTGGACCAATCAAGGGTTCGCAAATCGTCAGAGATTTTGTTCCAACGAGTCGACATATAGGAAGAGGCAGCATGGTGGGTACACATAGGTGAGAAAGGTTTGTTAAGGAGAGGGAAGCTACACGTGACCATTTTGTGGTCACTTCCAGGGAAAGGTTTTAGCACTGAAACCCTAACATTAGGAGTGCTTTGCGTAAAAACTACGTCCAAGATATTGTGGAACCTTGTGGGCGTAGTCACATGCTGAGTCCATCCTTTGCGTGCATTTCAGAAACAAGGTTGAGTAGGGTCGGTGGAGCGGATAAAGAGGACCAACAAATTTTAGGGGCATTGAAGTCACCCGCAATTATCTTACGACTTGGGGGGAGACCAGGAAGATTAATGGAGGCTTGGGTTAGACGAGAAATATCAGAACTATTCGAGTTTGGTGGTCGGTAAACATCCTATGTGGATTGAGAGCTCGAATAATTGTACCAGAAGCCAAAGGCGTCAGGGATAGAATCAAGAAGTGGGTGATGGAGAACGGAAGCTTTGCGTGGGTGCTTCACGTAGTCTAGGCCAACACCTCCTCTACGATTTGATCTATTGGTTTGGAAGGGCGTATAACCAGCCAGTGAAAAAGACGGAGTGGAACTGTGGTCTGGTAGCCAAGTCTCTGTTACCAAAATAATATCGTAAGAGTTTTTAGCTGCTAACAATCTCAGCTCTCTTACTTTACGAGTCAGTGAGCGGGAGTTCAGGAGGAGTGGGGAAAATTCACTGGACTATTTGAGTCCACGTGATATCCAAGAGGTGGGTTTGGTGGGGGTCAAATAATCAAGGGATACATTAGAGGTTCGGATAGTGCATAGCTGTGATAAGAGAGTAAGCCCGGTAGAGTTAGGTATACTGGCCGGCGAGGGACAGTCCTTGTTAAGGGATTTGTGGAATGAAGACCGAGGTGATAGAAGAAGCTTGGGAGTTGATGAGCCGGTTGTTAGATGCCAGTGTGGGGATGTGGTATCAGTGGGGGTGAGACGTTGTTAGATGGCCAGATTGTTACATTGTCACGGCGGGACTGGCAATCTAGTGGTTGGCGGGAAGGGGCTTTGGAAAATGCCAGAGAAAAGGCCGATTAGCTGGTATGCCCTTGAATTTTGGGGGTAGGCGTTACTTTTTGAATTCGCAGGAGTCAGGAGAGCAGTGTTTTCTAGCTGAGGCAATTTAAGCAAACGCTAGACAAGAGTGGGCTGGTAAGGGGGTCTCATGATAGGTTTTGGCTCAATAGGCGGAAAACAGTTATCAAAAGTTTGCCAGGTAACCTGGGAACATCCAGGGGTATATCGTGCAAAATTATGAAAATACTGGTGGCTGGAGTGAGGAGTTGGGCGTGCAGTAGTAGGAAAAGAACATTGGAATGGCGAAAATGCATCTTAATAGGGTTGACTATTAAGTGGATGTAAGTAAGGAGGATAAGCGGCAGGCCCTAAATACGCAGGGGCATTAGTATCACGTCGGAATGTAGCAACTGCTACCGAAAGATGTTGGAGGCATGAATAGAGTTAGCCAATCAACTCGTGGATGTAGGCGGCGGTTAGTAGGCCTTCGTGA
>LUCM01005208.1:0-40150 GCA_008360955.1 Fasciolopsis buskii | reverse complement strand
TTCTGCGTGGACCTTCCGGTTTGGCAGGCTCATGCCGTGTGCTTTGCTCGGTGAGCGTGCTGATGAGGACCCAGAAGTCGAGTTTTTTAGCAAGTGATTTGACCATAGTGGGTTAGCAGATGGCTTAAGAAGTCGGGTTTTGGGTTATTTATTTAGAAGTCTACTGGTATGCGCTTTCAGTGTGGAATTCAAACTGATGATTTGTTCTTGGATGCCATTGGCCGTTGTTTGACGGTAAGTACAAGGAAAGTGCTAGAAGGAGTTCTGGATTGAGTATATTTATATTCGTATATTTCTCGGGAAAAACGAGAGGCATGCTTTGGTTGCATGATTCAAATTTACAGTTGTATGCAAGTTCAAATGAACAAGCAGATAAAATGTATTGGTACGAAGTGAAAGAAATAGCAAAATGGCATTAATTCAAGAGAATAAAATGTTTTACGCGACAACGAATGGCGTATCCGCAGGTCAGCGGAGGCTTCAACTGGACCTTGGGTGCGGGCTGGAAGTGTCTGCAGTATTCGGATTTAACGGGTCTATAAAGATGGGACATGAATGTGAAAATGTCATAAAGAGATTAAGATGAGCACGTTTTCGGGGTGGTTGGAAGGGCAAATGGGACTGCGTTTCATCTAGATCTACCGGTACCGGTTGCTGCCAAAGATGATGTCGAGGGATCAGCACTTTTGCAGCAGGTATACGCGAAGGTGGAGTGCCACTGCCACCATTAGGTTTATTCTCAGACAGACTAGTAACAGATTTGTGGGGAGAAGAGTTTGGACAGGAAATTGAGCGGCGTAAGTAGGGGAGAGGTCGGTTATGCAAATTGCTTGAAGGTGTAGTTTTCGATGGGTTTTGTATTTTAGTCCCGGTAGTGGACACCGGGCACGGGATAGCCGGAGATGTGGGGCGATGGAGACTGTCATAGGGAGAAGGTAGCTTTGTTGAAACCTTGGCAGTAGGCTCGGGATTTGGACCATTAGGAGGAACCTGTACTGGCAGCACAGTGGTCAGAGGGGGGCGCCCGATAAAACCGAAGTCCTACCAACTTCAGAAGCTCCGGTAAACTTTAGTGACCGTAATATATCTATCTGGAACCCACTTTTATCCATAAAGATCTTGATCTTTTTATAAGGCGCATAGTTAGCAATGTTTGCCTTGTTTGATATAAACTCCTTAGCAGAAAGTTCAACACGAAGTTGAAATAAAATTGGACAGTTTTTCTTGGGGGATGTTTTCCGGAGCCTAGAACATAGACAGGATAGGCGGGTCAAGCTACAAGCACTGAGAATGGTAGATTGGACCGGTGGCAGTGGGAGGCGGTCGGGTACATTAAAGACAACGGTGTTCTTCGCTTTCGCAATGTTTGTGAGCTTCCTTAGTTATGGAATCAAAAAAGCGTCCTGTGGCATCCAGCTTGCTGACATTATTTTTATTGGAAGGGTCAATTAAGCTGACTAATGGGGACAATTTCAAAGACAGGTCCTCGATCTGTTGTACTTTGTTTTCTAGGTCCCCTAGTCTTTTCGAGACATCAAGAGTTTTGAGACCAGAATTACTAAATATGTCAATAAGCGGGGCTGAGCATGTTTTAGTGGGAATCGGGGGTTTTAAGGGTTTCCTTAGAATTACGGTGCGGCGCTGACGTCGCTTCGGTTTGGCTGGTTGAAGCGTCGTACCGGTTGTAGAAAGTCAATAACGTCTGAGATGGCTATGAGAGGCCATAAACGTTTGGTAACAGAAAACGTGATGGTGTCACGGAGTGCGGGAGCGTGAAGGTGAAAAGATAAATAGACAGGCTAATTGGTAAAATTGCTCTTAAAAGTAGATCGACAGACGGGTAGAATATGTGGTTAACAGAAAAAGGACCTTTAAAATAGGTCCAGGCGGGAGTTGAATATCTGAAAGTCCAGGCTTGAAGCAGATCTTGACAGAAGGGTCAGCGAGCGATGAGGTCAGAGGTTAATGGTCAAAAAATTTAGGGAATATTTTCAACCAAGAAAGCGGTTCTAATTATGCTAAAAGCACTACAATAAAAACCTAAGTATCAAAAGACAACAACAAGAACAACTCACAGCGAGGAACGGCGTACCGCGGGAGTCGATGGTTACCATTTGCTGCAAAATGTCCTCTCGGGTCGGAAAATGTCACCACGCCGTTTGCAGGTTTGTTCATATTCGTGCAAGCTGAATGGCTGAAATTCCGCGCTTAACGGTTGCCGTATAGGGATAAACATGCACCTCGCGCACAGAGTACCAACACGCCCCGAGCGGTTATAGTATTTCTATACGCACAGAATTTGCTAACAAGGGTGACGGTAAGCCCTACATCCTCGATCTCTGACAAGGAATGTACAAATCCTTTGCTGACCTGGCCCACGTCTGTGGTCATCGGACAACGTTTATCAAGGTTTAATGTTAGACGGTAGCGAGCCTTTTGACTGCTTCCAAATCCTGGGATATATCTTCTGTTACCTCGAGGTCACCTGCAAAAAGAGACAGTTTCTGCTTCAAGTCATTTATAACTAAAAATAACAAGTTTTCTGGGCACATAGCATTCATGTGCTCCGCTTGTGGCATCTTCTGATCCGGAGCAGTAATTACCCACCCCAACTGTAAAGCAACAGTTATTCAGACACTGCCTCATATTGCCTGACTGACTTGCCTACGCCGAAATCTAGCATTTTAGTGTCCCACATTCGGAGGCCTTACTAAAGCCTAGTTACCAGAACTCAACTACTTTGCCTTCTTCCATACAGCATGTCGTTTCATTCAGAAACGTCAAAAGGTTCACTAAGCATGATCCGTTCTTGACGAAATTTCAGCTAGCCGTAGTCAAGAGATAATTGTTTGCAATGTGCAAGCGTAGATGAACCCTGAGTATTCGTTCTAGGCATTTGTAAAATAATGGCGCCAGATTTACCGGCCTGTAGTTGTTACCCTTATGCCTAAGCCAGCCTTATGTATTTCCACAAGCGTGGACATATCCCAGCCCTCCGGAGTTTCCTAGTCTGAGGGACGCCCTTCACAGCTCCAATAAAGGATTGCACAATACAGCGGCTACAGGTTGAACAAATGCCGCGTCGATGGCATCTGGCTCCTTTGATTTTTATTTGTTTAGCCCCGTTAAAAACTACAGCACCTCGTCTTCGTTTCCATTTAATTTATTAAGATTAAATAGATTTTCGGACCATCACAAACCCGGGAAACGTAGCAGTGCACGCCCTGAAAGGATGAGAGGCGAGTCCCGGCCATATCCTTATCCGTAAAACCAAAGTACCATCGCCGCTCGCCATTAAGTTTTCTCAATTACGATTCACATTGCAGAAGGCAAAGCATCATACTTTGGCGCCTCCCGAACGCCGCTTAACGTCTTACGTGGTACAGCCACCGGGCAGTTCAAGTAGGTATTCAGGGAACAGCAGCAACTCATGGGGCAAACAGGGTTCCAAATTTCTTACGATATTGTGCACAGAAATTGGTGTACCATTCTCAGAGGCTTATCTTATCTACGGTACCTTTGGCCCTGCAAATAATGATAATAATAATAATAAAGTATATTTCTCGATTTGAGAGAGGCATGCGCAAGACAAGGTCAAGTTTTTACAGAGATGATTCACAGGAAATACGAATAATATAAATCAAAGTGAAAGGGTGTGAGAGCAACCTTTATTAATTTGAAAGGTTTGTTATTTTGTGTATATTTCTCGGCATAACACAGTTATGCGCAAGGCAAGATCGAACTTATGCAGACACGGCAAACAGAAACCAAACATACAATGCTATCAGTTTTCGCCCACAAGATCATAAAAGGCAATGTGATTTGCTGAGCATGGGGTTTTGCAGTTTTGAATCAAAGCTAAATAATGATCCGCAAGGGTTTTCTTGTGACCGATTGTCAGACCTGCACGGCGAGTGATACTGTGTTTGAATGAATGAAAGGTGCGTATCGCGGGCGCAAAATATAGCTGGAAGGCAATGGCTGTCGCCGCCAGTTGGCCGGGGTCCTCGAAAATCAAGAGAGTTTACGGTGAAGACGAGGATCGATATGGATGTAATAATGAAATAAATACGAGTAAAAACCGGACTGAATATAATATGAGGCAGTATAAAACACAAAATATCTGAAAGCACAGTCCGTTGAGCAAGGAAAGCGGCGACACTGGATGGGAATCGTGCAACAGTAAGACTAATAAATGAGGTTTCTTTTGTGCAATTTTGAGCTTATTATTTTCAGCCCGGTCCAGAGGTGAAGGTGGGGTTGGAAAAGAAGAAGAACCGGAAACAAATGGGGCAACGCCTGGTGGTCTCGTGTGGAGATCTGTTACCAAGAGCCTCGATCTACTGCCAAATTTCGCATACCAGAATAGAGGTTGATGAAAAATGACGGTCGTCATAAGTTTTCGGATATCAAGATGCACTGTGAATGTCAGTTCATACCAGATGCCAATAAAAATACCGTTCTGGCAGAAGAATTTTGGGAAGGAGCCAGAAAAAGCCCAGACAAAATGGTGCACATGAATGTAGGAGCTAGAGTGCTGGTCACCACAACAGAGCTAGTGAGTGGGGCTGACCGTCTGCTGGCCACCCAACCTGAAAAACATCGCTGAGGAGTAAAAACAGATGTAATCCACCGAACCTAGCTGCATCTGCACACTGCTGCAGCCGAGCCGCCCGTCCGATGTGCGCCGGCCAAAGCGGTGGATATGAAAGCGCCTCGCACTATTGTGGTAACGCCGGTGTACTCGTGGTGTGGAGGAGGGAATTTAAATATGGTATGGACAGGGTAAGGGTGACATCGTCTTTCCAATATCGGGTAATCGCCAGAGCATGGGTAAGTGTTTACATCCAAACAGAACTATAAGACCTGGAAGAGAGAAAAAGACGGAAGGCGGTCTGGCCTAGCCGCCAGCAGCGGATTAAGAAGCAATCAGTTTCACGAGCAGCTCGAAGCAGGAAGTTACGAGAACGCATAGTGCAATTCAAAATATATGGATGGCGGCTGAGCGATCCGGAGTTTTTATATTTTAAATGGATGGACTGATTAACCTAGAGTATGGAATCCCCGTTGTGTAGCAGTCAGCGGCCAAACATTGCTTTACTAAAATTGGTCAGTTTGAGTAATGGAAAAGTCCAAGTACCAAAAGCGGGGAAACCTCACGGGGGCTTGGAAAGGGAGTGCTTCGGAACTTCTGGAGTCCTGCATTCCATGACGATGGTTAACTGGACGTTATATCCGTCAGTCCATTTAGTGTCATTTTAAGGGCTGGTTCCAAACAGGCAGCATTCAGGGATCACGATAACAGTAGGTTGAGAAAAAATGACTTGCAGTGAAAATTGTCGGTTACGAATTTCTAGGTTAGTGACTTGATTAGTCAGAAAACCGAAGCTGATCGATGGGAAAATGATTTGAATCCGGGTGTGAAGGTCATCGGAATCTCGCTCTGATCAACTCAGAAGCGCCAGGATAACGATACAACTCGATCTTCCAGAGTCGAATTGATGAGCTTTGAAAGACGACTGGAAAATTTCTTAATATATTATATTGGATATTTCTTGATCTGCGAGAGGCATCCGAAAGGCAAGATCGAATTTGTACATGGACATCAGGAGGAACGCTACGTTGGATCACACGGGAGGCGCAACCGAAATCTTCAAAGCAATACACAGTGCACAAGTATGCGAGACAAAAATCTGTACTAGAAAAAATCCTTGCAAGTTCATGCATGGTATTCTGGAACTGTTCATGAGCAAAGAAATGCAAGTCATTTCGTGTTTAAGTGCACTAAATTTGCGCTTTGCTGAAGCAACACTTAACTTCAAATTCGTCAGGCACCATTATCCATAATGACGTCTCCTTTACGTAATACATTGTGCCCGTGCCCATGCGAGAAAGCAACAGAAGGATGTCCCACGTTGGGTCCCGAATGGAATTAAATCAGGGCAGTTGAGTTATAGGAAGATTTAAACCAGCCAGAAGCCCAAACGACGGTGTATCAGCATTGAACTTTCGTACACAGTCAGATTTTTCGGGTTATCCTTTTCTCCAAGGTCTCCATTGACTTTCGACCAAAATTATGCGCCATTTGTTCGGTTTCATCTTTTCCATCGAACACGAGACCTCTGCTTCCCCCTTCTTATCGCTGACATTATTCACCGTGAATCGCCCTGACCACCCGGGTTTTCTATGCTGCTGTTTGCGTATTCATGTCCGTGACGTTTCTCTCGCGTTTGGCTTTTGACTCGAGTTGTTATATTCTGTTCACTGAGAGGATTGATCAGTCGCGGCTTCGGAATCCAAAGAAATGCTCGAGATTGCATTACTTATGTCATCTGAACTGGTGAGTTCGTTTTGGAATACTTAGTAATTGATTGCTTTGGCCTTCATTTCCTCCAGTTCCGTGGCAATGCGTGCAGTATGAAAAGATTTTGATGCCCAATGATATGATGACACCACTAGACAGAGATTCCACCGAGCCTTATTCTCAGTTTAACTTACGGGATCCGAAGCACACCAAAAGAAATGTGGATTCACCGGTGTATTCAGCGAAACTTAAAATGATAACCAGTCATTATTTAACAATTCCCGTTCTTGTCTGAACCGTTCGGAGGGACCTGTTTGGTGGCTGACCATGAGGTGCACCACATCGCTGTTGGCTTACCTGCAGTCACCGTTGGATCTCGACGACTGGCATCGGACAAACTAGCATTCGCTAAAAATAAGTTCGACGCCCCTCTTACTAATTGCATAGATCGTCCTTCTTGCAGTTTCTGAGTCTCGCCGATACACCTCGTCAAAGAAAGAGGGCGCCAAAAGACGACCATGCGGCGGCTTCCGTGCACTCAAAACCGGCACCATTCTCGACATGTATCCGATGGCCCGCGTGCACACCTCAGCGGCACATCAAAATACAAGTTTTTCCAAAATGGACGTGGTGCCAGCATACCACCAGAACCATGACGCTGCTGTAGGCGGCAAGAAAACTGCCTTCGTGGCTACCTTTTGTCGGCGTCGGCGCCCCCATATGCCCTTCGGGGTGCGATATAATCCTCAGTCATGGCAGAGTAGTATCAACAGCAAGACGCGAGATTAAATTGTAACTAAGGTATAGATTCGTGATTTATTGGTTGCGCCATGGGATTTTAATGAACATAATCTGTACTTGACTCTAACGTTCGAATGTCTGCCAGCAATCAAACAGTAGTCAAACCAGATGCGCATGGGCTCCGCCAAAACGAGCTGGTTTCTCAGGGACATAAGGTTGCTTGAGAGGGCAGCAAAACGTGCAAGGATAAAGTAAGAGCCATTCTGGGTTACATCCTGTTGTCCTCAGTCAATGTGCCTAAATTATTTCTGAGGGTATTGAGCATCCCACGCTGGTTTATTCATACGACACTGAAAGCCTGATTTCATTAATTGATCTGTACAATGGCGACCCAAGTGGCCAAGCCTCATGAGCAGCATTTTTTATATTATATTAAATTCGTATATTTCTCGGAAACTTCGAGAGGCATGCTTGGTTGCATGATCAAATTTTACGGAGGAACTGCAAGTCACATTGAACAAACAAGTAAACATTTGGGTACAAAAGGAGAAGAAATAGCAAAACTGGCATATAAAGAGGAACACGGTGTTTGTATGCACCAAGGATGCGTATTGCGTGTGCAGAGCTCAAATGGGCGATGGTGGCGGGCGTGGAAGTGTCTGCAGTATTCGGATTTAACGGGTCTATAAAATGGACATGAATGTTGAAATGTCATGAAGAAGGTCTCCAAATACCTCCAGTTCAAGGTAAAACTTGTCGACGGTACAAAACAGCTGGCGGGAAGAGTAGTGATCGCCTATAGTACCCTTTATTATAATGGACATGAAAAAGTACTTCGGCCATCTTACCATGAATCCTGGAGCCAAGAAAATAGTCAAAAGCCTTTTGAAAACTCGGAGGGACGAAGAACGCTGGTGAAGAGTTTTGGCTAACCATTTGTCGAAGACATGAAGAATGGAAACGCCGTCGTCACTGAGGAGTGAGGATCGATATGACATGCGTTCAACAATATGTGACGCTGGTAAGCTAGTGTGAAACAAAAACGAGTTTCTTTGCTGTTTTGTTTGCGTTTGAAGACTCAGCTGATGGCAATTGCTGGTATGGTGATAGCCGCGAATCTAGCGGGGAAAATTGGGGTGATGTTCGCGATAGACGATGGTAGCAGCATCTGGAACAGGGATCTAAGTGTGGGTGGCGATTGGATGTCAACGTGGCGGGCATGTTAGTCACGGGCGGGTAGCTCCAGCAGTAAATCTGTGCAATTGCGAGAGCTTGTCCGCTCAAAGAGTCACAGGTTTTGTGGATCACGTTATGTGGCCTCAATGTCTGGGCAAGCTTGCAACAGGGCCATCAGTCTTCGTTGGTGATTCATGCAGATTAGAAGCAATGTCCATTTCATCGCGGCCGTGGAGCAGGTCTTATTTGTCCGTCCTGGGATAGTTGATCTGAGACTTGGCTCAGCTTGCATCATGGTGTGTTGTGACGTGCGAGAATGGGGAAAGAAACTGGATGGTGGACCCTTGGTGGGACACGAGTGGAAACGCACATAACTGGGACGGAAAAAAGGGAGAGATGGCAATCTGGAGGTATTCCAGCTGTGGGTTATGATGTGTGCAAATCTAAGAACGAGAAGTGACGAATGTTATGTTGGGACATCAGTTGATGCTGAAATTCTTGCTTGGAATGATCTAATTGTCAAATTCATGCTTGAAGAAGGGTTTAGACTGGGACAATAAATATTGGTTTTGGAGTAAGTGAGAATGTGCAAATCATTCGAAACCATCAAATTGGCACATCTCTCTGCTAGCAAGTATATAAAATTCACCAGGAGGCCCAAAGTTTTCCCAGTCTCTACTGTCGCGGCCGAATCAATGGCCTGATATTTTGCAGAAAGCTGGGCAGCCCAATAAGGTCACCACTCCACCGTTATAACGGACCGAGCGCAAAAATTTAGATTTGACCTATTCTTTGCCATCCTATATATGCGCGGTATGGAGCTCGCCGTCAAGCCATTCTGCCTTCCTTCTCCCAACACCTGTGACTCAAAGCAACTCTGCCTTACGAGGACCTTCACTAATTCGAAAAATTGCCGCCGGTTCGGCTGTGCATCAAAACTTCTCAAAGGTGGATTTTCAGTGCTGACTAGATATTATGACTTCCTGGGGAATCATTTGCGCCAATGCCTCCTGATACACTTGCTTCAGAGCAGTGCTGCTCACCTGCTTAGCGACAAAATCGTTTTTTAAAGTAATCTTTTGCAATGAAAACAATCAATATTTTCCGGCAAATTTGATGCAATACTGGTCCACAGATATTCCTCCCAGAATGTTCTTGCTTCGGAATTCATGATACCCTGAAGATAAAAATGAAATTTGGTTTCATGTTATGCACGATTTAGTTTGCTTGAAAGTTTGTTTATTCGCAGTCACTGCGGGTTTTGACGTTCACAGATTTGAGACCTACTTGAACCACGCGCATATTTCCGTATAGTGAGACCTACTATTGCTCAAAATCTTTGTGATTAAATATTCGATGAGTTTTGAAAGCTTATGTCCGGGGTAACTTTATATGGCAATGCATTTAACTCTTGGGGTTCGACTTTGGCTGCACATTGCTCACCCGCTGTTTACAAATCTCAAATTGGCCAATTTGGAAGGAGAAAACATTGAAAACGAACAGAAAAGGAGCACATGTGCAACGTGGCCGGGATCCACCCAGAAAAGCCTCTGGTGAATTTGTGGGTGTTTTTGATTCCGAAAAGTCCGGTAGATCTCTTAATCCTGCCAGTACCAGTTCATGTTTTATGGATATTGGCCGTAAGAAAACTGATGTTTATAATCGCAGGATTGCGGAACCAAAGACGCACTAAGCCGCGGCTAGAGAACATGCTGAAATAGCAGAGCCGGGAGGCAGGGGGAGTGGTTTCTTGCTGAATGTCAGTCTGAGGATGCAGGTTGAATAGATAATAAAGGCCATGCACTGATTGAGTACGCCATTCCTCCAGCTAAATCCGTGTTGCACTTAGCCAGGATGGAGTTGATGATGGTCGACTGGAGTTGCAAACGTCGCAGGAAATTCATGAAGCATTGTAAGCTTCCAGTGTTTCCGAAACACCGGAGCATAGACGTCTGCATGTCACACTCAGCTATTGAAGGCAAGCCACGGAGGCAACTTATGAATGCGCCTTTTTGTACCTGTCCGGGACTATGCTAGGTCAAAAAAATCAAAGAGAATTCTCCGGACAACCTTCCAGATTTATGCGAGGTCTCATTGATGATATACTTTCCAAACGACGATACATCAGAAGATACGTTTACATGATGTCGGATCCAGTAATGATAAAATATCCATTATAATACAGGGTACTATATGCGATCACTACTCTTCCCGCCAGCTGTTTTGTACCGTCGACAAGTTTTACCTTGAACTGGAGGTATTTGGAGACCTTCTTCATGACATTTCAACATTCATGTCCATTTTATAGACCCGTTAAATCCGAATACTGCAGACACTTCCACGCCCGCCACCATCGCCCATTTGAGCTCTGCACACGCAATACGCATCCTTGGTGCATACAAACACCGTGTTCCTCTTTATATGCCAGTTTTGCTATTTCTTCTCCTTTTGTACCCAAATGTTTACTTGTTTGTTCAATTTGACTTGCAGTTCCTCCGTAAAATTTGATCATGCAACCAAGCATGCCTCTCGAAGTTTCCGAGTATATTAAAACTGCTCTATGTTCTTAAGTCTAGTTTGCTGCATGTGTGATCTGGACGCAGCGCACGCATTGGAAAGTATCAGACACTATCTGCCGTCGCAGGTGCAAAGCCGCTGGTTAGAAATAGCGGAATCCACGAGCTTCGGTGATCACGTGGCGAACTTTGAGGGCTTAACGGACTATTTAGAATGGCAGAACACAGCGAGTTGCGGATTCGTTCGTTCACCTCAGGAGAGTAGCCTTTCACTAGCCAACTGCAGTAAGCCGTGGAAGTTGATGGCTCAGTGCATCCATGGTCTGGTACGCAAGCCATTTCTCCTGATGGTGCGGCCACCTCCAAAATTAAGCCTGGCGGCCACCGATTATATGACTGTCCGAAGTTTCTAACGGCCCATGGCAAAGAAACAAACGGTCGCAGAATTGAGAAAGGTTGAGTTATCACCCGGAAAAGTTACACCGCAATCTTGCCTCGGTGAAGGGTTTTTCCTGGGCAGGCATCATAGATTGCCCGCCCACCATATGCCAAAGACTTTGCAGCTTGCTTGATTTCTCAGACCACCGCCTCTTAGGGGTGGTTGGAGCTTGAATGCTGGCCATCACCAGGTTGGTGGCGGTTTTGAACAGTTCAGATACAGCCTTGACGAGCGAACAGAATGCGCGAAGCATCGTCCCACAAAAGCTTTAACGGCTTTACCAACGTACTTGCCTTGGGGATCCAGGTCGTGGCTGCTGGTTGAGTGTGCACCAACTCATTTTGTTAGAACATAGTAGACGGATCCATCAAACCTGTGCATCGAAATTGGCCGAATTGTCAGTGCAAACCCCAAGAGCTGTCGATGCAATTTTTCGCAGGTGGCTACACATCTGAGTAGTGAGCGTGGTCAACCGGAAGCTGAAATGATAAACAGGCTACCTTGTTGCAACGTACCGAGGCACACTGGATCATGAAGCAGAACGTCGTTGGCCGCTGAGCTCTACGTGGATCACACACAGCACTGGAGTGGACAATTTATAATCATTGGGGGAGAAGGGCTTGTGCAGGTACATCACTGCAGGAGCCAGCGAGTACAAAGAGGCGCTTGAATCAGCCATACGGTTATTGATTTCATGATTTATGAGATGACTGTCCCAATCTAGAGACAGAAAACCATATGGATTCAGAGGCAGTGCTGCGGGAGACAAATTCTACTAGCTCCTCTTGAAGTGTAACTCTCGGGGCGCCCACATACCCAAAGCCTCGTGAATAACGAGGCACAGATGCCTCAAAGTTGTGGAACTTGAGAAAAAGATTTCCTCTTGATACACGATTGTTGGAAAGATATTACTGGATGACAGTGTACCACGGTAGTGATGGCCACGTTTAAATAATGGCCATGCACCCTTTGGGAGAAGAATATGGTATCTGCCTTGTCAAACTATGCTGGACACTAAGGAACCAGAAAAACCCCCTGCAGTGATAGATTGCGAGAGGAAAGTTTCGAGAAAATTTACGGAACGGCCGTTTAATCCAGGGGCCAGATCTGACTACAACAAGGATCGAGATTATATACGGCCTTCGACAGAGTAAAGCGACAAAATCTGCCGCTAAAAGAGAAATGTCCTTACAGGTGAATGGCCGGAAAAGGATAGTAACGCGATGTAATCGTTGTCACAGCATAAGAATGGCGTAGACAAACAAGCAGTAGGGCACAGTATGGCGTCTCATTCATCCGGTGTAGTATCGCCGACCTATTGGCTAACTCCCGTATGATTGGAGACAGTGCAAATACACGAAGAGGCGAATAAACGGACCATGGTCGATAGTGTCATCACGAATATTTATGGTGACGATCACTTTGGTTCTTTCGGGGAGGGAGACACGGCCAGGAGCTAGTGGTGGGAATGATGAAACTGTTAATAAGGGTGTTTTCAACCTTACAAATGAAATTTCCAACGATCCCGGGATCATAGAAATAATTTCAAAAAACTAACGATCCGAGAGAACCAGTCGGCTATTTAACTCCCCACAACAATGGAACGTACTCTCGCGGTGCAATGGGATGCCACGGCCGACGATTGCTTTCTCCAACTGAGCATTCATCTCTAGACCAATCTCAATATATGAACGCAAAATTGCTCGAAACAAACCTCATGTGTCAGTATTACGATGGCACAATACCCATCCTTTGTCGCCGCTCTCCTTGCTTAATCGGTCTGTGCCTTCTGAATTTTTGAGTTTTATACTGCCTTTTTGATATCCAGTCTAGTTTTCGCTCATCTCCATTCCGATATCGCATCCATACTGATACTCATCTCTACCCTATGACTCTCTTGACTATCGAGTACCCCGGCCAACAGGCGGCGACAGCCATTGCCCTCCAGCCATATTTTGCGCCCGCGATACGCACCTTTGTTGCATTCAAACAATATAACTCGCAGTGTAGGACTGGAATGCAACCACAGAAAAATCTTTGCGAACCATTACCTAGCTTTGAATTAAAGCCCCCTGCTCGGAAAACCACATTGCCCGTTATGACCCTGTGAGCGAAACCACATTGCATTGTATGTTTGGTTTCCGTTTTCCATGTCTTCATTGTGCCTTCCTGGCCTAATTTTGATGTTATCTTACGCACGACTCTCGTATGTCGAGAGATATACAAAAACAAACAAGCCTTCCAAATCACTAGAGGTCGCTTTCACCCCCTGTCTCTTCGATTTACATTGTCCGTATTTCCTGTGCATCATCTATGTAAAAAATTGATCTTGCCTTGCGCATGCATCTCGCAAATCGAGAAATATACATTATATATTATTATTCCCCATTGGCCATTTACAAGAACGGGGATCCTATCTTCCGCATGCAGCTTGTACAGTCCTCTTGGGTTCGTTTATTCGTGGCTGCTTCCAGGAAAGATTATGCTATTGCAAATAAGCGGGAAGAGAGTTGTTTGAGATGAACCCAGTGATCCCGAGGGTACAAGGCCTTAGGACAACTAACCCGCTTTATGGGGAACAGAGAGCAGAAATATCCGTGGTACTTGTTTCCAAAAACCGTAAAAAAAGTTAGCAGGACTGCGCGCGATTTCGGATTATCGGAGGTGGAGTACGGTCTCACAGTGTTTTGACGGCAGAATGAAAAATGGCTTGGGAACTACGTTGTTATATGCCTGACCTAAGATCGAGTTGCAGCTTTGAGATTACTTTCCATCCCGAGAGTGGGATTAGGCGCGGCAGTTTTGGCAGTAAGGTGGAAGCAGACCGTATGGTATTTCAAATCTATTCATTGGAACGCAGTTTGCTGGACGGATTCATTAATCTCACTCCACTACATTATGAAAGCCATTCTGATATATGTTCGCAAAATATGCCCACAATTATACACGATGGAACATGGGCTGAGGCTCGTGAAATAGGCAGACAACCCAGCCGACTAAGGCTTTCGTGAGGTGACGAACCTACAGCTGCTGGAAGCACGGACCAATGTCCTAGAGTATATCAGCATGCCAAATGAGCGTTGGCTGGTGAGCTACCCGAGCCAGCGTTGAAAAGTAAAGATAGCCGCTGTTTCCATCCCTGTGTACTTTCTATCCAGACTGAACAGGTTCTCTTCGTGGACCCGCTTATTGGGTATGCTGGTGTGGCCGACGATTTCCAAAGCGCAGCTGCCGGCCACGAATGGTGTCCGACCATTTGGTGGCGCACGCATTGATGCCATGACACAGAGGAGCTGTGGTCCGCGGACTGCTACCTCACCCGAAAGTAATAACCAAAGAGCTTAGGTGCACAGCCACGGAATAGCAATGGCAGTACCGATGAGTGAAAGCTTAAGTGGGTTTAACCTAAAACTATTCAATGGATTGTTGTGAGTGGGCGGTAGACTGACTGACGTCCACTTTCCTCATGATTCAAAACATCCGGGCAACCTCCCGACTCGACACCAAGTTGTCGATGTGCTCGTATATGTGCATACACTTTCATCTACCACTCCATGACAATCAGACAGTGAATAAAGTACACTTTTGTCTGGCTAATCGCAGTTAAACCCCGCACGTTGAAAGATGAAATGAAATAATCCCCTCAGCAACTTCCGCTCGAGGTTTATGCTGCTAAAGTTATCCCGCGAATATGATACTCACAACAAACAAGTGAACTAAGTGCCCGTTACTGCACATTGTAACCTAAAATACGCCTTCTGTTAGTCACTATCTCGACCATTATACGGTTATCAGCTGTCAACAATAGGAAATTGCTTCATTGCACAACTGTGGCCCTGCATTTACTCAATTCGTTTCATGCATCCTCACACACACATCGCATCACTGTGACGCCCGTTTTGCGGCTCCATCTCCTCCGCTTACGCTCTCAGCGAGCAACATCCGATTGCCCTAATAACCGTTAAACAGGAGTTGGCAGTCGATAAAATGGAAGTTAATTCACTGAGCAGCGCTTCGCAGGCGAGTGTGCAAGCAGTTGCCAGAATAGTAGTATGGTTAAGGGAGGCAGAGGTGACTACACCCCTTGAAGTGCTTTGTTCTGACGGATTTTGTTAAGCGGTGTAACCCATGGCTGAAGAAAGTACTAAGAAAACCACCTATTGTATTAGAATTTATGAGTTTGCTGCCATGCAAATGCATTTGTAATGAGCAGTAAGCCAATCAGATCCCTCAGCTGGGCAGGTATGTCATCAGCGCGCACTACGTACCGCATGGGTTCGCGGCAGGCCAGCTCAAAAACGCCGCAGAATCAACGAAGCACTTTGTCCGCAGGCAATATGATTACGTTCCAGTCAGCTAAAACTGAGGTACAACGAACAAAACATAACCAACAGAACGTGTTTATTATCAGATCGGAAGAGATTTAGGCAGATATTTTTGATGAATTCCCTCCCGAGAAAGACAAATAAACGTTACCGACTAGCTGGGTGGTCATTCGTTTACCCAGATCGAGAAAGCGGTAGACTGCGCTCCAACCAGGATCGAAAGCAACCCCATGAAATTGGACGCCATTCAGCATAATATCTAGGGTGACTGAACTCAGCATTCATGCACTCCACACAATAGATGTTATCTGCATGAAAGTCGCAAAATGGTCTGGAGATGCCCTCAAAAATTGGCCTGAATTTCACACACATATATGGCAGCTTCCGCATCTCTATGGTCCAACGAGCTATACAGGATGGCTTATTTTAAGCCAAAGATTCAATCATAAATGGAATGTCAGTGGGTAGAGGCCTGGCGGAACAGTCTCCTGGTCTGCCCTGTCGAGGTTCGGTCTGAATTGGCAGCTTCGGCAAAAACGAATGGATTATTGGCCCAATGAGGTGGGCTTTCACTCAGCAATACCTCACTGCCTTGCGGTTAGACCCTTCTTAGAACCAAAGGCCTTGGGTGAGAAATCTATCCGTTATTGTGCTTGGCGGCTAGACTCCCAAGCAACACCCGTCCATCAATTCCCATAAGTGACGCGTGTACAAATAATTACATACTGCATCGGCCGTTACGCTAGTTCATCAGGATCGCGCTGCCCATCGCATCGGGTGGGGGGACAGTGAAAAGTATGCTACTGTTCAGAAATCGTTACTCAAGCTCTCTACGGTCTCCAACTAAAAATCTGCTCGCTCTGCCTATCCTTAAATGATAACACGCCCAGTAGTCGCAACTGTTCATTGTCAAACAGTTCAGTAAGTGGTTTTCAGTCTGCCAGCTCACATTCTCTCAAGACTCGTCAGTATCGGATCTCGGTTCTCTCAATGTGCGCTGTTTAATGCAGGCTTAAAAACAGGAGTGTTTGGCTCAGACAGCGGACAAGCTATCGACTGATGTCTGCTCCGTGAGTGAAATATGGGTTCAGGAGTCGAGTAGCGTATTTAAAATAACTGCGCCTAAAGACTCGGCAAAATATTTCCTGCACATTTCAAGAAATAAAGCAGCTAAAATTGTGGGTAAAGTGATGAACCCGCAGCATCAAGTGAGAAGGCTGAATCGACCGTAGGACTGTATCTTAATCAACAGTCACCTATGAGAGAGGAGAAGGCAAAGATCAGTGAGAATCCTAATTGGAAGTTGCTAAGCGCCGGAGTGATATGACAACAAAGTTCGGGAACCTGTTGCGAGCATTGTACTCGTACACCTGCGTTTGCGTGAGGGCATACGGTGAGCTATCAATTTCACTCGAAGCGACTAGTGGCGTTCGACAGGGGTGTTCCATCTCTCCATTTCTGTCCAATTTCGTCATGGACGTGATGGAAGACGCTTTACGAGGCCTTCATGGTGTAGGAGTAGAACCGGGAAACGGTGAGTTGTGATCTAAATTACGCGGACGATGTCCTGTGTCTATTCGAACGTGCGAACCATGCACAACGTGAACTAGATGGCCTAACGAGGTTTGTACCTCGGCTGGGCAAGTGCTTTGCATCTTCAAAGTGCAAAGTGCTGTTACAGGGCTGGACGACAGCAGTCCCCAATTCAACACTGGATGGAGAGGAACTAACTGTTTTGTACCGTTTCACTTACCTTGGTAGCTGCGTGTCGAACAACGGCAGCTCGACAGTGGAGGTAAACACGTATTTCCAAGGCTCGAGCAGCTTACGCTGGACTGAACCGCTTGTGGCGTCGGTCTGATATTTTACTGAAGTTGAAAGGTCGTGTGTACTGTGCTGCAGTGCGTTCAGTTCTGTTGTACGGTTGCGAGGCGTGGATTATGCGTACGGGCGATGTTCGACGGCTTGAGGTTTTCGGCCACCGATATCAACGTAGTGTGGCTAGGATTGGATGGAGTGACCGGGTGAGTAATGTAGAGGTGATGAATCTAGTACTACGTGCCGGCTCTCAGGATACTTTGCTTCATCGCATGAAACTTAGTAGACTACGCTGGTTGGTGAACACTCGTCTACAAAATCGCGCCCTATTTTGGTTTCCTCCTAAGGAATAGAAGCCATGTGGAGGTCAACAGATGACGTTGCAACAAGGAATGATAAAATGCACAGCGAACTTATAAATTAGGGGCCTCACTTCCTCGTGGTTGGGGCCCGAAAGACCCGTCAACCAGCTGGCTGGAGACGCTGAAGGGTATGGCAGTAAACCGCAAACAATGGCGATCGTGTCGTCATTTTCTATCGGACCAGAGTAATGAAAAAATTACGTTTGTACAATTAAACTGTAATCCGCTTGAAAGCTATTGCAACATTTTTAAATTTTCCCGCCTGTATAGGTCCAGTATTTGTTTCCCTTGGACACTTACTCTTTCTATAGAAACATGTACCCCTGCCGAAAACGCAGCGGTCAGTGAGGCTTGCCTTGCTGTTTAGCGCTGAACGATGATTATATACACATACATAAACGAGTTTTATAACCTAGCATCCGAAGCCACTTCTAAGTATAGTACCGTAAAAACAATCATCAAAATATTGATTTTCGATTAATACCAAAATGTAAATTTACGTCTCATAACCAGATTACCCAATAAGTGGCAGCTCATGTACGAATGTAAACGCTCCAGAAAAAAAACTAAGACAGGTACCAGCCACTGATTATAAACCAAACGCGCTATCCAATAATAAATGGCCTCTCGGGAACACCAACCGGAAGAATCCCAAAGCGAGCCATGGAACCAAAGACAACTCCGTTAACATTTTTGATTGACCATGATGTCATAACAGCTGCAACTATAGTGGACAACAATGTATTTCATTGCTAATAGTTCTAGGAAATAATTCTTTAGTGCACAAAACATTGTCAACAACTAGAAAGAAAAGCTTACGATTTCTCATGCAAAACCGCAATGAATTTTCACCCAAAAACTCATTAGGTTCTCCCAAGATGTTCGCTGATTAGGGGCTGCAAATCGTAAGCCTCCATGACGGCCGGTGTACAAACGGTAAACAACGTCAAAGTTTTCCTCATATAGGCCGCTCGAGGGTAAGACTAATTATCGACCCTAGGGAACAGAAAGATCATGGACAAAAGTGCATCCTTCTCCCGTTCAGGAGTGGTGACGCGTGTCACAAACTTTTATGAACCCAATATATATTCTTCTGTCTCATGTTTCAAGCAGGTAAGCCTCCCCTTTCTAACAAGAATGGCCTCTACTTCACCCGAAAGGTCCTTATTCTTGCCCTTTCCAAGTAATGCGATTTACTGCAAATGGACTCTGGGTATGTCTGCAGCGTTGAATTCCCAAGTCATTGTGGCTGCCAAAAGCGACGGTTGCTGGCCGTCTGCCAGTACCATTGGCTGCGTTTGTTTCCTAGGTTTACCGCATGGTTCTACTTGCATTATTACCTTCTGGGCCCTAGGCATGCGGTAGCACCACACACTGACTCGCTGTTTCTTGCGGTTGTCTGAAGTCTCGACGAGTCTCGCGTCCTGCGTACCTCTCGTGATTTCATAGGGTGAACTGTGCCTCGGACGAACTACCCGAACAGACCCCAATCAATCTGACTGGGAGTTTCCACGTACCGTAATATTGTTTAGAACAAGTACTGCGTGTTTGTTCTCCTAACTTTTCCAAAGCCCTAGAAGAATAAATCTGTTTCACCGTTCCTGACGTTGATCTGAAAGCTCATTTACGGACTGTTGCTTCGTCAGATCCTTTTCTGCTAGTTAATAAACCTATGACACATTTTTTAGCTTATCCTTGATGACAGGTGACACTTCATCGCCGAGCAACAGAGAGCTCATTGGACTTGATAGACCGCGTTTCTCACCAGCTTTGGCGCGTTCCAAGGGCCCCCTGTTTTTGCATAGGACTAAACTCTTCTCCGTAGTCGCGTGGGTTTCGGTTGCGTATACCACTCATCAGGTACTATGTTATTGCGCCTCTGTGTATAATCATAAACGCACGTCGCTTCGGTTAGTATCTAGTCTGTGAGGGCTAGTCTGAGGCAGAACTCCATTCTGCGCCCTTAACATGGATTCCTGAAACTGAGGTTCCGCCTTACAAATCTCATGTGCTTCTCAGGCAAATAAACTAACAGACAAAAAGAAGCCAAGCCCGTAGAATTACGTTCTGTGGAATTCAGTTAGGCTTGAGGCATCATAAATCATAGCCTCTTGTTGCCAAAGTTGCGGGCGTTTGAAATTGGTGGTAGCTTACTCATTTTGGGTAGTTGCATTTTGTGATGGCAGAACCTTTATGTCCCAGTCGGATAGTCTAGGTCGGGTCAGAGGATAGTACCATTGGAATATCCCTGGGCTCGTTAATCGGACCACTACCATTTTTGCTGTCCGCAACTGATTTAGCTGCGACAACATAGACTACAAGCTTCTTCTCTGCGGATGATGTGAGGGTGGTTTGGCCCACTGTATTGAATGCCGGAGGCAGGGCTATCGTCTAAGTATTGAACTGAGCAAAAAAATGGGACCTACCATTGAAGGCAGGAAAAAGCCACCTTTTTCAGGGAACTAAGGGGGCTTTAAATTTGCACACGAAGGCAGTTTCTTTCACGATACATGCAACAAGCGAAGCAAAAGAGTTGGGAACCCGAGTTAGAGATGACTCCAAATAGTCTGACCAGCGTGCCGCGGCTGCTAAGACTGAAACATGCGCCGAAAATCGGAGAGTTTAGTCCACCTTGATTAGGATTTAGTTAGGCCTCACCCAGGTTGCTGCGTTCAGGTTTGCCCCTATTATTCAGAGGAGAAAAGGACTGCTTGGAGAAGGTGCAACGACTATGTGCATGCATGTTCGGAGGGAAGAGGGGGCAAAGAAAGAAGACCTCTGAAGAAATATTGACAGATCTGGGCTTGTTCTACGTGGGGCACCGACGTGTGTGGGAGGGCCAGATTGAGCCGTTTAAGATGGTCGACGGTCTAAGTCGGCCGTTTCCCACGGAGATCCCAAATCCGGGGCCATGGGAGATGGAAGAAAACTGATGAAGCATCGTTCTAGGCTGGCAGCTTGGGTGCAATTCCTTCCCAACAGATTGGGATAATCTGAGACGCACTCATAAGGCTTTTACGGTAAATTAGATCGTGAGCTGAGACAAAGTAGGTTGGAATATCTGTATTCTAGAGATACACGCGTTACTTTTGACACTACAAGTCCCCTTGAAAGGTCCACGGAGTAATAGTTCTCTCGCCATGGCAGTGAGGTAAGTTTTCCTTTATCCGACACTTCTTTTCAGCGGAAACGGGGTCTTTGGAGGCCCAAGGATACCGCGCAGAAGATCACGGTCCCAGAGGTGAATGCCAATTGCCGTGTACACCATCGGAAGAAATCGAGACGCCCGTTTGCCCCATTGGTTGCTGCTGTTCTGTGACAAGTGAAATGAACTTAACTGAACCTGGGTATATTTTCTTTCGCCGCCCACTGACCTTGTTTTTATACGTGGGGGCATGCATTTACGCTCGTTCGCTGTTTTCGCGTGCGCCGGTGGATTCTGTGTTCTCGAAGGATCTAGGTTGGTTGCGTCCTTCCTTGCCATGTCTTTTGTGGTTATGCGTATAAATTCTTCCATGTCGTTGTAATTCGGGTAGGTCTGGACTGCAGCAAGCGACTGTCGTTTTGTTGTCTTCGCGAAATAAGGCAACTATATTCACCTATCTAACGCTCACATCGTTTTTTGCCTTGGATCAAAGTGCACTTGGGGCTTACCTATTTAAAACATGAGACAGAAGAATATATATTGGGTTCATAAAAGTTTGTGACACGCGTCACCACTCCTGAACGGGAGAAGGATGCACTTTTGTCCATGATCTTTCTGTTCCCTAGGGTCGATAATTAGTCTTACCCTCGAGCGGCCTATATGAGGAAAACTTTGACGTTGTTTACCGTTTGTACACCGGCCGTCATGGAGGCTTACGATTTGCAGCCCCTAATCAGCGAACATCTTGGGAGAACCTAATGAGTTTTTGGGTGAAAATTCATTGCGGTTTTGCATGAGAAATCGTAAGCTTTTCTTTCTAGTTGTTGACAATGTTTTGTGCACTAAAGAATTATTTCCTAGAACTATTAGCAATGAAATACATTGTTGTCCACTATAGTTGCAGCTGTTATGACATCATGGTCAATCAAAAATGTTAACGGAGTTGTCTTTGGTTCCATGGCTCGCTTTGGGATTCTTCCGGTTGGTGTTCCCGAGAGGCCATTTATTATTGGATAGCGCGTTTGGTTTATAATCAGTGGCTGGTACCTGTCTTAGTTTTTTTTCTGGAGCGTTTACATTCGTACATGAGCTGCCACTTATTGGGTAATCTGGTTATGAGACGTAAATTTACATTTTGGTATTAATCGAAAATCAATATTTTGATGATTGTTTTTACGGTACTATACTTAGAAGTGGCTTCGGATGCTAGGTTATAAAACTCGTTTATGTATGTGTATATAATCATCGTTCAGCGCTAAACAGCAAGGCAAGCCTCACTGACCGCTGCGTTTTCGGCAGGGGTACATGTTTCTATAGAAAGAGTAAGTGTCCAAGGGAAACAAATACTGGACCTATACAGGCGGGAAAATTTAAAAATGTTGCAATAGCTTTCAAGCGGATTACAGTTTAATTGTACAAACGTAATTTTTTCATTACTCTGGTCCGATAGAAAATGACGACACGATCGCCATTGTTTGCGGTTTACTGCCATACCCTTCAGCGTCTCCAGCCAGCTGGTTGACGGGTCTTTCGGGCCCCAACCACGAGGAAGTGAGGCCCCTAATTTATAAGTTCGCTGTGCATTTTATCATTCCTTGTTGCAACGTCATCTGTTGACCTCCACATGGCTTCTATTCCTTAGGAGGAAACCAAAATAGGGCGCGATTTTGTAGACGAGTGTTCACCAACCAGCGTAGTCTACTAAGTTTCATGCGATGAAGCAAAGTATCCTGAGAGCCGGCACGTAGTACTAGATTCATCACCTCTACATTACTCACCCGGTCACTCCATCCAATCCTAGCCACACTACGTTGATATCGGTGGCCGAAAACCTCAAGCCGTCGAACATCGCCCGTACGCATAATCCACGCCTCGCAACCGTACAACAGAACTGAACGCACTGCAGCACAGTACACACGACCTTTCAACTTCAGTAAAATATCAGACCGACGCCACAAGCGGTTCAGTCCAGCGTAAGCTGCTCGAGCCTTGGAAATACGTGTTTACCTCCACTGTCGAGCTGCCGTTGTTCGACACGCAGCTACCAAGGTAAGTGAAACGGTACAAAACAGTTAGTTCCTCTCCATCCAGTGTTGAATTGGGGACTGCTGTCGTCCAGCCCTGTAACAGCACTTTGCACTTTGAAGATGCAAAGCACTTGCCCAGCCGAGGTACAAACCTCGTTAGGCCATCTAGTTCACGTTGTGCATGGTTCGCACGTTCGAATAGACACAGGACATCGTCCGCGTAATTTAGATCACAACTCACCGTTTCCCGGTTCTACTCCTACACCATGAAGGCCTCGTAAAGCGTCTTCCATCACGTCCATGACGAAATTGGACAGAAATGGAGAGATGGAACACCCCTGTCGAACGCCACTAGTCGCTTCGAGTGAAATTGATAGCTCACCGTATGCCCTCACGCAAACGCAGGTGTACGAGTACAATGTTCGCAACAGGTTCCCAAACTTTATTGTCATATCACTCCGACGGAGAGCACTAAGTGGCGCTGTTCTGTCGAAAGCGCCTGTGTCGAAAGCGCCTTTCAAGTCGGGAAGAACTACGATCGTAGAACGGCGGTGTGGTCGGCGAGTTTATAGTAACTGCCGAGAAGTGTCTGGTCGGTGCAACCTCGATCTGAACGCATTCCGGCCTGCTGTTCATGGGTATTGTGCGCGAATTAATGTCAAACGACACAACATTGTCGAAGCTATCACCTTAGTTACTGTCGAAATTCAACTAATCCCACGATGATTGGTACAGTCATTCCATGTACCCTTCCTGAAGAAGAGTAGAATCAGTGACTCCACGATAACGGGATACGTTCCTCGCTCCAAGTATCATAATGCAAGGAGGTAAGTGAATTCATGGGTTTCTCTACTCAATGCGAAAAGAACTGAGGGAAGTTCGACGAGATTGGGCGCCTTTCTCATCTTCAGAAGTCGAATATTCGAATCTGTTTCCACTTATTTTGTGGCGGTTGGCTGACACCGCCAGACGTCGGTCTGAATACGTTAGCGTGTGGCCAGCTAGACTGATTCTTAAAGTGCTCGGCCCAACGGTCCGGCCTTTATTGTTTACCATGGTTGAGCTCTCCATTTTTACTGCACACGAATTCACTAGCTGAAGTTCACCACCCGCCGGTGTCACGTATAAGCTTGAAGTCTTTGACTTACCTAAAGCGAATGCTGATTCCATTTTTCGATTACCTCAACCCACCGGTTTCCACAGTCATTCTCGAGGCTTATCGTCAGTTGGTGCTTCAGCTGCCGATAAATCTTGCATTTAGGGGACTGTTGTTGTTGCTCCATTAGGTCCAACGACTCTTGTGAGATCCTGTTTTTTCGATGAACGCTAGATCTAAGACCACAGGCAAAACATGCTGTCAAATGCATCGTCTGCTTGATTTCGTCCCACTCCTCTTCTACACTGCTGCTCGTCGAAGCTCTTAGTTCGTCGGATAGTTTCTATTCATAGCTGTTGCGAACGGCCGAATCTGATAGGCGCTCGACAGCTAATCGGGTTTGTGGTCTGCGTTGATTGCCGTTGAGTTGAAGGAGGAATCGCATTAAAACTAAGGCATGGTCCGATCCGGCGTATGTGGTCCAATACGATCCACAGTTCTGGACAGAACCGCGCCAACGGTAGCTAACTGCGATAGGGTCAATCTGACTCAAACCAGCCCTAGAGCGGCATGTCGCTGTGCATCATCATCATCATCATCATCATCATTATCATCATCATTATCATCATCATCATTATCATCATCATCATTATCATCGTCATCGCCATCATCGCTATCATCAGCATCGGGATCAGCATCATCAGCACGTGTCTAGGTGCCCTTCTTGCAGACAGTAGATTTTCACCGCTGCAGAGCATGCTTCCACGACGTTCATTTCAACCAGGTAATAAGAAAAATGTCCAGGCATTTCATTGCTGTTCTCTGTGAATCAGGATGTGGGTTAAAAGTACCCACCATCGGCACATCACTTGAGCAACTAGGTAGAACCAAATAAAACAAAAGAGATTAAGTATTTGCTAAAACAAAAGAGCATGGTAAGGCTAGAGGAGCGAGACTGCACATTTTGCCCGATTGGCGCAATCTGCGCCGCAAAACTTCGCGATCAGCGAAAAGCGACCGAAAGCAGTACTGGCATGAAATTGCAGATTGCATGGAAATCACAGTTTACATTGGAGATTTCAGTAAGCTCTTCAGAATCATGTCCTTCTCTACGGGAAAAGCGCAACCTCCGCCCTCCACGCTTCGTGGCAACAGTGACCACCTCATGTCAAAATGCAAACAAAAGCTCTAAAGATGAATCAAGCTTTTCAGCTAGCCGCCGACGAATTGGAAATTATTTCAACCGTTCAGATAATGGAAACAAAAAGTTATCCGGCGAGAATGGCATTCCACTCGAGATCTTCAAATCTTGCTTGTCAGCCCTGCCAATTGCACTATCTAAGCTGTTTCCTTATATCTAAGACTGAAGCTTTCTCCTCCGTTTTACCCCCTATACTAAAGAAACGCGACTATATGCACGAACTACATAGGTTTCGGCATCATCGATGTGGCAGCTAAGCTCTTTGCAACCGTTCTGTTAAACCGCTTTGATGCTGTTTGGGACACCAGCACGCTCTGCCCAGTGTGTTGGCCAGATCTTCAGAGCACGTTGGATTCTAGAGCAGCGGTATAAGGTTTTGGTGACCCAGAACAGCGTGCTTCATCGAATTCCGTTCAGCGTTCGACTCCGTTGAGAGGCAGTTACTGGACCATACCTCGTAACGACGAGATGCCGGAAAAGTACGTTGGACTGTTGGAGGCATACTACTCGTCAACAGGCGCGCGTCCGCGTCTATGGCGAAGAATCTACAGAGTTCTTTGGTCCTGGTGTTCGTCAAGGTTGCTGGCTGTTACCGGTTCCATTCGACTACGCTATAGCCTGGATAATTGGTCGTACCTCCAATAATTTTCGAGTGTTTGATCACTGACTTCGTGTTTTGGAAGATGAGCCTGCAGTTGTGCACTAGATGCTAGACTGGATTGTATTCGAAGCCTTGATTGTTGGTCTGAAAGTAAACATCAAAAACGCAGTTCTTCACTACTTCACATTACCGGTCACCTTATATCCATCTTAACGGTGTTTCATTTCAAATACCTGGGCTCTACTGTCCAGCCGACCGGGTCAGGTACGAGGTCAAGCTTCGCGTAAACTACGACAAGAGCTTTTCCATCAATTCGCAAAGCATTATGGTCTCCCAGCGAGATAAGACTCCGAACGAAGGTACGTATCTACTGTATTCCTGTCATCCTGGATCCAAAGTGCGCATGTAAAACGTGGCCACCAAGACTAGACGACGCGAAACAGTTAGAATATTTTGGCCATTGTTGCCTCCGCTATAATGCGGAAATCGAGTGGTATGATCGCGTTTCAAACGTCGCTGTGCGTCAGCACTAAATGAGCATCGAATGGCTTTCGTCGTTTCTCCAAAGACGTCGCCTACAGTGGTTCGGCTTTGTTCTCCGCTGACCGGAGACGGAACTAACGAAAAGAAGCCTCCTACTGGAAATGTCGTCTTGGTGGCCATCTTAAGATGCGGGTTGGCATTATTAAGGTTGGAATGGATCACTTAGGCATTCATTCGATTTTCGAAATGCGAGACTGGCAGTCCCTGGATATTGCAGCGTGCAGACCCCGATGCAGATCGCAGCGCGTGGACGGTTGAAATCAGAGAAGTCCGTAGAGGCGATTTATCTTCTCGCAGGAGCTAGTTGCATGAAAGTAAGGATCACTGAACAGGATGCTCAGTAAACACCCTAGGCTTCTGAAGTAACGTTCGACCAAGGATGTGGAGGTTATAATGCTTCTTCTTTTTCTCTTTTGAGTAGATGGTGTTGTGAAGTACCACTAAAAACCAAAGCAAATTGGTGTGAGGTTAATTATTGTGAGAACTGAATTGAAGTTACCGAATTGCACGAGTTGATTAGTGGTTCGATTGAATTCCGCAATCATGCATTCTTACGCTTCATTGTTATTCAACAAGTTCTGCTCATCAACAGCATTTCGACGACCGGGTAATGTCAGCACATAAGTCTTGACGTTATATTTCAAGGGCTCATCTGGAGTTGATTATACGGGAAATCGAGTGACAAAATACTGAATCGTTTATGGCTAACTTTTACAATATGTAAAACAAATTACGATGTTAGGAGTAAATCCCAAAACTCAGCTGCATGACTATACAAAGCCCACAGTTATCCTCACCGGTATCCGAGGCGAGAGAATGTATCGGGGATCCAAGGTATCTAGCTCCATTCGTAGGACGTTCGAGCTGAGCAGTGGCTTACGCGATCTTCAGGACGTCAAGCTGCCTTGTAGGTTAGACCATTTGGCTAAAGGCCTGGGGTAAGGTCCCCTGAGTGAACTTTCTACTCGGACAACCGTTCAGTATCAAGCCTACAGATGGATCATAGATCCCGATGGATGGTCGATGACGCAAGAAGGATATTAAAAAGTCTAACCTGTGGTGAACGTTGTTTCTTTTTGCTTCCTCTCTCGCTTGTTCTCGACCTTCGCCCTGAATCCGACGGCACAAGGTCTGCGCACATTTGTGCAAAATATGCATATACCATCAGATAACCAGCAAACTCGCATATTTTGCTTACTATGTACACGCGGCCAAGTTTGAACCTATTCGTAAAAATCCTGCTAGGAGTGCATAACGAACTAACTCAATTCTGTCTGCTAGCTTGAGAATCCTTGTGATTCAGTCTGCTACAAAAGATTGTTTAAAATATGAATTTTTGTTTCTGTTCTAATTTATCTCGTGCTGAATTGACTTACCTGCTATTTATAATTTACATTTCTTTCATTACACAGAATGGCCAATCCAGCTGCTCTAGCCGAAAAGGATTTAGGTAATGCCGAGTATAAAAGGAAAAATTTCCAGCAAGCACTTCTCCACTACGATAAGGCTATTGAGCTGGAGCCCACATGTATTACTTACCACACAAATAAAGCTGCGGTCTACTTCGAGATGGGCGAATACGACAAATGTATTGAATTGTGTGAACGTGCTGTAGAAGTTGGACGAGAAAATCGTGCGGGTTACGATGCAGTTGCTAAGGCTTACACTCGTGCAGCTCGCTGCTTTGAGAAAAAGAATGATCTAATCAACGCTAAAAAATATTTTGAGAAGTCATTGTCCGAATGCCGACAGCCGGATATCGAAAAGAAAGTGAGGGAAATCACAAACAAAATAAAAGAAGCGGAACGTTTGGCCTATATAAATCCAGAACTCGCTGAGGAAGAAAAAAATAAAGGCAACCAATGCTTCCAGAAAGGGAACTATCCCGATGCGCTGAAGCATTATTCTGAAGCCATTAAACGAAATCCAGATGATGCTAAGCTGTACAGCAATCGAGCCGCATGTTACACGAAGCTCATGGAATTTCCTTCGGCTTTGAAAGACTGTAACACATGTATCGATTTGGACCCCGCCTTTATCAAAGGTTACTTGAGAAAGGGTGCTGCGTGTACTGCAATGAAGGATCTGAATCAGGCTAGAAAAGCATATCGGTAAGTCATTGAGTGGGAACGGTTTTAGTAATAACTTTTTTGATTGATTGCAGGGAACCAAGGCAATATTAACGTTCGCTTTCCAAGTGTAGACAGCTAGCAGTTACCCTTAACCGAACCGAGGGCGTGTCTCAGTTTATAGCCAGTTGTCAAACTGAATGGTGAATCCCTGAGTCCTAATATAAGTACTGTCCTACACTTCCGCCGTCACGCAAGAGGCAAAGACATTCCCACATTGAAAACTGATCCCTTTCAGTCACCGCTCCAGTTACTTGCGCACGATAAGATACTTTCACATCACCTGTATGCGGTTTTGCCGATTACACTGTACCGTTGGCCAACCACGTAAATTGCCGTTCCCAATCAAAAATCACCAAGTCAACCAAGTTAAACTGGATAAAAAAATGGTCGCACGAGATTTGCGCCACATCCGTCGGTTGACTGGATTATCCATCACTTTTTTTCGTACGAAATCTAATTAGACTATAGAATAATCCTCAATGTCACTGTTGTTTAACGTCCCTCAGAATTTTTACGTTTACGAAATAGATGCATTACATTGGTTCTAAAACAATTATGCTAAAATGCAGTACGATTACACTCGCTAAACAGATTTAAGTGTTGGATTCAGATAAGAGTGAATGCCTTGCAACGTGGCAGACCGTCGATAAAATCAAATCTAGAAGTTTGTGCTGTCTCGTTTAATGCACATGTGACACCCATGACCAACTGTTTGTGTAAGCGATGGCGTTGAAAAATCACAGAAAGTAAGAAAGTCAAATCGGACACGGGCGACAGGTACGAGCAATATCACGTGGCCGTAGCTCGGCAGTTTATCTGCTACGACAGATTCGGTAATAAAGTTCGGCTGTCAATCAAACGGTTTTATTTGCTTTCTAGTAGACAGGGCTTGCTAAGCTACACTTCAAAATTAAAGGACAAGAATTTCAAACTTTTTGCCGCTTAAGAAGGTTACTTGAAGTACAAAGTTGATTCAATCCACATAGGCAAAGCGGGAAAAACGATAGATTTGATAACTATCAGATTGTTCGTCATCCGGCCGGATTACCATCGCGGCTTGATATGAAGTTGGCGGTACAATGATTTTACGATAATTGATTTTCATCAGCAAAGCAGTTCTTTAACCAGCGATATTGATTTTTATCCGAACGACTGGCCGGCGGAGCACACTGTCTGTCGCGTCCTTAAGCTGCTGATACGCAAGCTTTTACTCGTCCGATGACTCCGTAAACAATAGGTGCACAAGCTCATTGAAGAAGCATCTATGGACTAGCAGCGGGGATATTTAGTAAATAAGATCTCTCCTGGTGAGCTCAGGATTTCATAGGAGTTTGAAGAGAGGATTGACATTTTGTTCCAATGCAGTACTTTAATCTTCCGGTTTTCCGTTGTTTAATGGCTTATTGCAATCGTGTGGTAGCCTTGGATTTTTTATGCATCAAAACCTGGGTAGACATTTTATCGAACGCAACCATGAGAACTTGCGTTCACGTGGTTCGGCTGAACAAGCTCCATGAGACGAACCCGTTTGTTACATGCGTCCTCCAAAACATGGCCGGTTAGCTACAGCCCGACGGCTACTATAAAACGAAAAATTCTATGGTATGCTTAGGTTCTTGATCACCGACTGTGCTGCACCCCCCAACATCGTTGCGTTCTGAGGCGACTAAGAAGGCGGCTGGGACACCAGTCTCCCACAACGATATCACGGTTTGTTATGCGGTTGGTTGATCAACCAATCGATTGGTCGCTTCAAGGGGGAAAGAGATGTAGCAAGTGCTATCGCGTGACAATCGGTGACCTGGATCAATACAATGGTCGCAAGTGACGTCGTTAATCTTTAGCCAGGGTAGTTCTAAGACATGCACCAGCTTTTTTGCATACAGCTCAGACTTCGGGACATGTATAATGGTTGCTTCAGCGGCCTCTATCAGCCGACTTTCACGTAATAGCATTCATCCCATTCCTCTTCCCTCTAAATCGACCAATCAGTTGATTAACCAACCAACAAACGATTATGAGACCGACTGAATATGCACTAACAAGGTTGTCTTGTCGGACCACACTCTGACCATAGGTTAACTGTTCCACCTCAAAGCTACCTCATACTTTGGTCTGTGCAGTTGAGCAAAAACCTTACAAACAAACAACAGTGCTCTCCATGACGTGGGAGATTGTAAAAAGCTAACACATCTGATTTATCTTTTAGTTCTCTTTCGCAGTTTAATGACATTGAAAATACCAGCGTAGTTGTGCTAAGTATATGGTAAACAACTATTAACTGAACATACGCACGTTAACCGAGTTTTTTCTTTTGCGTCTGGTAAAAGCAACTCTGCGAAAACTTGTTGACATTCGTGATGGGACGTTGGAGAGCTGACTAGTTGGTGGCAGCTTACTCGAAACTGCTTGAATGAATCATTAGACCAGTCCCTTTTAAGACTCAAGTCCTTTAAAATAATGAGTTAATTGTAAGCAGAGACCCATGATTAGTTGACTCATCTTAGTTATTGTGGCTGCTTAGTCATTAAATTTTCACTTCTTGGTGTACACAACGCCTCACTTTGAATAGATTTTAATAGAGAAATTCAATTTGGTGAATGAGGTTAATCGTTCAGCATTAAACAACAAGGCCAGCCGCAGTGGCCGCTGCCTTTTCTGCAGAGTTACATGTTTCTATAAAAAGAAATATCCAAGGGAAACAAGTAGTGTAAGTAGACAGTCGGGAAAAGATAGGAATGTTGCAGTACCCCAAAACGGGACAATCTAACTGTACAAACATACTTATTAAATCATCCTGACTCGATAGAAAATGAAAGCATGATCGCCACTGTTCACGGTTTACTGCCATATCCTTCATTGTCCCCAGCCAGCTAGTTGACGAGTCGTTCAGACCCGAACAACGAAGATGTGAGTCACCTATTTTATCTAAGTTCGCTGTACATTTTCTCATCCCACGTTGCCATGTCATCTGCTGGTTTCCACATGGCTTCTTCCACTCCGTGGGAAGTGAATAAGATTCAAACATTGTAAATTATGTGGCTATTGAGTCAGTTTTATACAGGTTAGATATTATCCACTGATAAATTTCACTTGTTGGTTGTATTTGTTGATATTTTCACTTCATTAGAAAAGCTTTGGAGATTGATCCAGAATGTGCGGAGGCCAAAGAAGGGTTGTTGCAGACGTTCTCAGCAGATGATGACCCCGAAGCAGCACGAAAACAGGCAATGAACGATCCTGAAGTGGCTGCCATTCTTTCCGATCCTGCCATGCGCTTGATCCTTAACCAAATGGAGAATCCTACCGCGTTGCGTGAGCACTTGAACAATCCTGAGATTGCTTCTAAGCTTATGAAGTTGATCGATGCCGGTCTTATCTCTTTCCGGTGAATGGAATATTTCCGTCAGTTACATTATATCTTTGGAATGGAATAATGATCCAGAGCAGCAGAATTAGCTGCGTTGGCGACTCGGTGCGACCAACGTGAATTCCATCATCTAATCCCCACCCTTTTATCTTCTCTCTACCACACATACCCTCTCCTATCCAAGTCCATGTTCATTCCCTTATCCATGCTCGTGCCATGGTCGCTATCGTGAATCAATTTGCCTACAGCTAAACTGACGCGTCCCACCGTTTTTCTACTTTGACACTTCCCTTACTTGATCACCAAGTGTTTTCGATCAAATTTGTGTTCGCAAAGCGTGGGCGTTGTTGTCTGTTTATGCTTGCGTTTGCTGCTGCAATGGTACACGCTTGGTCGAGTTTGTTTTTTGTCTTCATTGAGTTAACCAGCTCGGGTCATACAAGGTCATGCCTGTTGAATTCGAATTACCTAGCTGCACTTGCGTCTTCTATTCAGATGTGATTGATTTCGCTAAGGGTCCTGTTTTCATCCACATTTCCACGTAAAAGCAACCCATCAAGAGGTACGTTTCTCCGCATACAAGTAACTTCTGTGGCTAGGGGATCTTGGGTTATAAACAGGCCTGTCGCAACTAACCAGACAAACAATCATTCTTACCTATCTGACTGCATGTGTGACAAAAAACCCAAACACTCGCGTTCCCAGCTGTGTCAAATTTATCATTCTAATCGTCCCTCACAATGCATTTCATTCACAGCGGAGTGCTCATAGTTCTTTTCGCGACTAGTCCGGTGGTGGTCAAACGAACTTAGCCGTCAGTCACCCTAACATGGTCGAATGTTCGGATCCCCAGGTCCACCGGTCAATTTTGTGGTGGTCGCCAGTTCCCTGTCGCCTGACACTGTTGACAGTCCCTTCTGTGCCACATTTAGCTTTAGGGTCGTGTTTGGATGTTTCTCTTCCATGTGTTGAGTCCTGGAGGCTATTAGACGTGCCCCTCCCCATACAGTCGTGCGTCAAGCATGTTGAAAAAATCTGGATCCCTATTAAGACCTTACACTGACTACGGACTGAATTACTGTTGCGGTAAGAAATATCAGTATGAGGTGCAATTCGATTACATGGTCTGAGTGGGTTTACTTGCTCTTGCTTCTTTTAAGTTGTAATTAGGCTTCTTGAAAATGCAGTTGTCCACTCCTGATCTGTGTCATGGTCTGCACATTGCAATATTCAGCTATTGCGCAGTCACATGTTAAAGACCTATGGAAAGCGTGGGTAGTCCGAATTAACTTTAATTGTGCTACACAACAGCTTCGGAGGTCGGACAAAGCGGCATTTTCAGATTGAACAAGTGACGCACACTTCGGTATTTCGGCTTCGAGTTGGCTGAGAACATGGCTGCGTCCGAATAAACGTGTTGGTACATCGCCATTTGTGACCTCGCCGAACTATGTGACTTTTGCCACATCGGAGATATCATTGACTGGAGGTTTCCACTCGTTTTGTCGTCCATTTTCAATGGCAAGGTTTCGCAGGTACACTTGAACACTTGATGGACGATAGGTCGATAGATACGCGGCTTCTTATGGCGACTTGTTTCATCTGTTGAAGTTGTAGGGATCTCTCAACACAATTTACGCGAAGTTTAACCTCATCTCTGGTCTGGCTGTTCGATTGAATGTTGGGACTTAGACATTTGCAATAATGCACTTGTCCCGACATTTCGTCGTTAACGTGGATGGGGTGCGCCCGGTTTTACGAAGACGTGAAAAAACTTCCCTCTATAATTGTCTATCTCCGGGCGAATTGCCTTGGCTTCACGCGCATTTTAACTTAAAATCGGCCAAATGCGTTCTACTGGGAGTTATCTTGGTGATCGCAGGGTGCGTAAACCGGACGTTGTGGTCGTTGCCGGTGATTTTAGCGCACATGGAACAGCGCGTCGGAGGCAGGTTTTCTGTACCAGCCGGTCGGACCGACATCGGAGATCGTCTGACCCAAGCTTGTTCCGACACTGTTTCTGGCGGACACAAATTTTTGCCGTGAAAGCGACATCGGTCGCATTGACAACGTTTGATTCAGATCGACCGCATTGCCATCGGCCATCGGTGGCATGGATCAGCCGAGGATGGTCGGCCATTCCGGACTCAGACTATGCTTTAGTCCGAACTCGCTTTTGTTTTTCCCTGGCCCGTGGTCACGCCAGCACAGAGATCACCTTTTCACAGCTGATTCTGGACGATAACCGCCGACTACAATTGAAATCGGGGCTCTCAATGAAGTTGTTTCAGTAAAACTCCCGGGGTCCAAGCAAACACTGGGGGAGACCAAAAAGGTTATGCACTCAGTGGCTAATGCCCCACGGCTTCATGCCACAAAATTCCTCAGAAACGAGTATCCTCGACTACAGTTGCACTGTTAGGTGGTAGCAGATCCATCTCCTGGATATAACATGCAATGCGGCGCGTAGGTCAGCTGGTCAGAAGTTTTGGAATTGACTGTGAGCAGTGTTGAGTAGGAAAGTGTAGGGAAAGGATAATGCTGTCGATAACAGTCGCAATACTTACCGACTGATTAGAGATATGGATCAACGGAAGCCGAGCGTAAGCAGGGTGATTAAGGAATCCGACTGCACACCGATCTACTCTCGAGGCCATCGATTGGGGCTTTGCGAGGAAGTTTTTAGGGAGCCACAATGGACCTTCCAGTTATGCCCGGAAAGGGGCCAATAAAAGTGGATGTCAGTCCTCCATCAGAAGTGGATGCAATGGGGGCATAAGGCAGCCGGATCAAATGGATTGTCGCCACCGTTCTTCAAGGATGGTGACAGCATCGACATCGGAGTTACCAAAACTGGGAATAATCCAGACGATGAAAGAGATCTCTAGGGACTGGTGTAAATCGGAGATAGTATCGGGTCAACAAAATGGTGACAGATCTTGTGAAAACCACAGAGAAACAAGCTTGATAGGCATTGCGTCCAAAATGCTCTCCGGCATTATCTACTGGTTACCTAGTACTCGCGAGAAGTGTGTGCGTGTGATAAAAGCCGCTTTCCCTCCCGCTCGGGGTTGTATTGACCAGATTTTCAATTTGCGACAGATCTTAGATCACAGGCACACTCGGTGGACCGACGATTTTTGTCCTTTTCTTTTTTGAAAGCAGCTTTTGACTCGATCGATCATGCCATTCCGTGGTGACATCTCTCACCAAATGGCGTGCCAGAGAAATTCATTTTACCCATTCAATCTCTGTGCGAACAGCCGGAGACGAATTCGTGCTTATGGTGATTTTTTACCCGAATTCATCACGAGCATTGGCGTTCCTGAGGGTTTTCCTCTTTCGCCTTTGGATTCCACTGTTGTTAGTGAAATGGTTAAGTTGAACTACATCCACCACGATCATTCTTATTCTCATGAACAGAGTAGTCTTACTATAAGCGGGGTGTTGCCAAACCATGTCAGATGGTTTGGACTATTGAATTTCTGGTGATCGTGGAAACGCGAAGTTGGGTAATTACAAGCGATGTTCCCCTGCCCATAGGTTTTTCGTAGAGCTCGTGGATTTCAAATCAATCTTTTTAAAGGTGAATTGTAGCTCGAAGTTGGCGTACTAGTGAGAGGTTGCTCCACAGACGTTCTAGTAGAAAGAAGTATGCAGGTGTTTTTACACTTCCGTGTGCGATTTAAATTTCTTCAAGAGACAAGTCTTAAGGTTGTTGAACGGCACCTATAGCGAATCAAGTCAATCTCCATGGCCTTGTTCCTCAGTATTCCCACGATGTGGTACGTTCCCCATTGTACAGGATGTATTCGTTTGAATTCATCGCACAACTAATAAACTGAGGTCAGGATTATTTAACAAACTTATTTCAGTTTGGCCATTGTTAGATCTACGGTGAAGATTGCCTGTAGCTAAGAATATCGATCTTAGTTGCACAAGAAACGCTCAGGACGATATCATCGCTTGGAATCGGCTAACTTCGTATTTTCCACAGTCAGCTGAAATTTGGTAAGGCTCAATTCAACTGACGTCCTTTGGTAATACCTCGTTTACAGCAAGCCGACTCTATTCATGAGAACCTGAATGGTCTTGGTGAATTTAATTCAAATTAACTGGTTTTTCTATTCGACCGAAAACTGAGGTAATCGGGTGCGAGTTAGGGCTAAACCATGGGTCATTCCGGTTTTTCAGACCCAACTGGACTTCTACAGTATGTGCATCATGACGTAATCCCGATTGATCCATGAATTTCATTACCAAGTCGGTATGCTCGACGAAGTCAGTGGTGTGTATTTGTCTAGAGGACGGATGTAGTACCCGTGTTGCTCCCCTCGCATATCGTTACCCTTATTTTGTACATGTGCATAAGGGGGATTTACTCAAGTCGCTATAGCACGCTTGCTCTATCCCAGTGCATCATTTCTAATCAAGAAATGTATAGTCTTCAGGATGAAGTTTTAGGTTGTGAACCTAGTCCACTTACCGCTTTATAATATTAGGAAGAAAGCAGAACGACAATAAAACCGAGATATCTCGCGGATTCATTTCGACCACTCATTATAATAACGGTCAACAAAGACAGCAGGAGGCGTTCAGCGGATCCTCAAATTTAAACTGACGAACGCCAACATCATCAGTTTGCAAATATTAATTCAGAATTGCTACTTTCGGCCTGCCGCTTTTCTGGAATTACTGAGATTTCATAAATGGTCTGTTTTCAGTAAACATAACCAATCATTTTCTATTGTTATTGAACCAGTCACAGTAACCTGGATGATGGGTTGATTTTAATGACCCAATTTAATCAGGATATAGGATGCGTCATTGTAGACATTCCACCATGCTCGATTTTGAGTCCCCAATTTTCGGGGTCTTCTCTGTTGACGGGGTAAATCTGTATGTTTCTGTAGTCTCATGGTAATAAAACTAGCTCGCATTTTTCCTCGGTTGTACTACTCGTGCCTAACGTCTATAAGCGTACGTGATTTAAGTACCGCCGTAATAAGAATAAGCTCGCAAGGTCACTACGATTAGCGCGCCCCGTCAATCAGTTGAATGTACGTAGCAGACGAAGGACGAAAGTGAACATCGCCCGAAGAAAAATTTGGATGGTTGCATGCGCAACCCTGACCGATCACCGGCTCCTTGTGAAGGCTTGTGTACACAGGATAAACGACAGGCACTTAGCGTACATTGATATGCTTCTGCCTTTCTTCAAAACCATCTATACGATTTATCATCATTATTTTCCCTGCAGTTCTAATCGCTCAAAACATTTATTGACTTGTGTGCACCCGTGAAATGTTTTGGGAACTAGTGAGCCGCCGTTTGTCTCCATCAGGCTACCTATGTCTATTGATCGATTTAGATGACCAGTTCAGTTACAGGCAATAAAATTGTTCGTGGCGAAAACGTTTATCCCTCAAGATATTTCTTATATTATTTCGATTGGTAATGAACTATCATGACCAAAGTTGTGAAATTCTCTTGCAGAACTGCATCGCATTTGCAATCAACAATAATCTTTTCTAATTTATCATTGGGTTACTTACGGTAGCTATTCAGTCACATTCCGAACAGCTAGCAGTTGCAGGCGAAAACGCCGCAATTCAGTTTTGTTACTGGTATTGTAATTAGTAGTTAAAATTTTAGTTGAATTCATTAGGCTTAGGCTAATCTGGTTCCGAATCAATCCAGTCCTCAAACACAAGCAGCACTATGATGATTCAGTGAATGTAGTCCCTGCAGTCGCCGCGTCACATAAGCAACTAGATCAAACGAACACAAAATCCACGTCTTACAGTGAATCAGTTCGTCGTAAATAGATGCACCTGATCGGATGAGATGGTTAACCCCGATGTTAATCACATGCGCAAGCCATTTGGTGCCTGTGCATGCATCGACAAATAAACTGCCCTTCTTAGGTCGACCATAATTCCTCCACCACTAAGTGCCTGACATGGCGAAAAGAATTCGGATCGATATTCGCCGAGTGGGACAGTTTTCTCATCGGTGCACACAGGTACCAAACAGTTTGCAATTCCGGTTAACGTCAGAGCTAATCATCTCGTTCGATTACTTGCATCTGTTTACAGCGGACTGTCCCACTACAAGCATGGACACAGTGACCAACTTACTCACTCTGGATGCATTTGCTTTTCGCGATCCATGAGAAAATTGCGTGAATTTTCCCGGCGGGTAGGCCGAGCCCGTGTCTAGGTTAGCTTATGGGTCGAATGCACTAGTGCATTCATCGAGTAGAAAACTACTCTTATTCAATAAGTATCGGTCTGCAGTCGTTCAGGTGAAAACCTTAACCAGTGCACTTGCTTGTGTAGGTCCGGCTAGACTACTGGGTTGTATCCACGGGATCTCATATAAGCGACTGTAGGATGTGGCATAACGTCACAGTCATTGGCGTTCCGGTATTCGAAATCTTTTCCCTTCCAGATAATTTTTAAGCTGATTATTTTGTATTCGATCTTTCACCGCTTCTCATACTTTCTTTTATTTGGGTGGATGGTGTTGTCAGGTGGCCACCGAAATGTTTGCAAGTACTGAACTGAGCTGCATTGATGGGGCTAGATTTGCTTTTTCTGGCTCACTGTCGGTGCAGAATCAAAACATTGCCTTCGCCCGTCGGACACCATATCACCGGTATGCATAAATAGCGCCAAGAATGCTTCTTTCCCCAGCGTATTCATTTCATCCATCTGTTTGGTGGTAATGTGAATTGTAGAAGGAATGGGTCGTGAATATTAGTACATTATGAAAAATGATTGGTATTCGAGGAGATTCTTCGTCGTCCCACGACTGACTGCGATATTAGCGTCACTCTTCCTGATATTTTGCCTCTAAATCGATCTTTAAATGCGACTAGTATGTCATCTTAAGCTGTAGTTGTGGCTTATTTCAACTCCTGTAGGTCTGGAGCAGGTTCCCGCAGCATCATTCTTTTTTAGGTAGCCTCGGTTATTTTAATCCGGTTTCAAATTTAGGACTGTAGGGGGTAACGAAAGAGACTGCATCAATCCAGGGTTCCTGTAGCTTCTCTCGATAAAGCCGCGCGTCGTGGATCTACTGATTACTAAATATGGCCTTTTCCCCTCTGTACGGTCACTTTCTCCAACTACTCTTCGGAAAGTGTACTTCATCTCCACTGTGCGCATACCACTGAATCATTCGTAATCTCCTATTTATCTTCAGCTTTTCAGTAATAGGGGTTATGAACATTCTTACTTTACCCGTTGCAATGCCCTACCGGGTGATGTTTCATTTGAACTTGATTTTTAAGGTCTCGGGTTTAGATGGTCCTTAGTTCAAAGTACAGGGGCGAACGCCGTGAATGCAAAGTTTGCTGTTCCAACCATGTAGTACGTTCCAGCGCCAGCGCGCAATCGTTTTAGACTGTCCGGGGATTGGATAATATCAAACTCATCACGTGATCGTGCATGCAATCCGCCCAAATGGCACGATAAGAGGTTTGATAAATTCCTTTCTCCACAAGCGGTAAATTTTAAATTGATTAGATACCTCGCAGGACATTGTTTATCAGTTTCTTTCAGATCTATTGTCTTCTATTAATCTTCGTTCTAGACTTCTATGGGAACGCCCACTTCCTCATTAATTTGGATCGTTTTACTTAATTCTTAACAACTCGAGGGGTCTTCCTGTTACTAGTCTGTTAAGTCCTGCATGCAAAAGATGGGTAACTCAAGTTCATCTAGTCTCGGGACCCCTTGCGTTGGGATTGAAGCTGATTTATTCCACATATTCTCTCTCTATAAACAAAGTTGAACAATCAGTGCAGACGTAGTTCACTCAGCCCCGTATTTACGTCGAGACAAGAAAAGTCACTTGCAAAATTTCCACAGGTGCTCTAGAGACAGAATCTATATTTTGAACACTGTCCAGAATCAGCTGTAAAATATATTCTAGTCCTAAGTTTACGTTGAAAACGAAGCGCCTAAGTACAGTGGTAAGTTTACATGTAGATCACTTGACACGAAATGCTATAGATTCTCTTTCGCAAGGCAGTACAAAAAATTGACTAAGAAACCTAGAACCGACAAGGACAAAGTTTAGTAGTTAGATTAGCCTGAAGGTGTTCCGCAAAGAATGCATCCATCTGGTACTATATATATATATATATATATATATATATATAAGCAGGAAGTAGTATCTGGATGCGTAAACAAAATTTGCCCGGGAGCACACGACCGGTTTGGCGGTTATTGTCGCTCGTCAGGTAAGCTTACCCAATGCCCTTTTGTCCAAACATCCACATACTTGTACACTACGAATTGATTTGATATTTCTGACCGGAATCGAATCTGTAGCAACAGGAGTGT
>LUCM01005207.1:3941-18637 GCA_008360955.1 Fasciolopsis buskii | reverse complement strand
GCGAATGTGCTATCGCATACCGGTTGATGAGTTCGTCTTGTTGTATGTGCATGTGCATGTGTATGTGTGTGTGTGTGTGTGTGTAAAGGGAATGATCGGCATGCCGGCGAGTCTGCGGATTTTTTGCCAATGGTTACATAGAAAAATTATTTCTATATTTGCTGCAGGTTCTTGGATGATCAGTTTTCTAGTTCACTGCCACCGACGATTATTACCGATTTTAACGTGATCCATATTCGTTTCAATTTAAGAAATCAGTCGCTTGCACAAATAGCTGAATTCTGATGATTCGCTTAGGCGGTATTTTATTCATTCACCCAATGCTTGTTTGCTCGTTATGGGCTAATGGTCCTAGTGTTTACGTAAATGAATTCACCTAGTGCAATTTCATCCCATCTTTTTCCATCTACACAGTTCTCGATCATAAAACTCGTGGAGCAAACCGAATAGTGACCAGTCTAGGGTTGAATACTGGGAATTCTGATTAGCGGAATTCACAACGACTTCCGGTCCACTTCCATTGGCACCATGGATAAATAATGAAGAAATATTTTTGCACAATCAGTCCATGGAATGTTCCAACTTGTTTGAACATAGATACACGTACATAGTCTGTTACTGTGATGTAAGCGCATTCATTTCGCTGGTCTAATTTGGTCGTATGCCGCAGAACGCTTAAGTTAGTCGGTATGGCAATGCCGAAATCCCTGGAGATTTGGATACCACAGGTTAAGATCGATTATCGATAAAAATTTTCCGATAGCATGTTTAGCGAAATGAACCACCGGAGATGTTGGTTGGACGGCAGTTGGCGTTAATTTATTAGGCCCCACAATTGGGGGAAAAAAGAGATGCAGTTTATTTCTTTACCTCGTCTTTGTACACTTAAATGCAGCTGCATGCCTGTACCATTATTACTTGGAATAGAAACAGAAGTATAGATACGGAATTCGACCATTAGTAACAAAGGCGAAAGACCGATGAGCACTGGAGTCATTCTGACCGAACTACGCAAATGAGCACAATGAGAAAATTGCGTCCAAGATTTATTTACAAATCATTTGTTTATATACAAATTGCGATGAATCACCATTGGTGGAATATATTCGGGACATTGACACTTGGGACAAGTTTGAACTTCTCGTTCGTGTGTCTCCACAGTTCTGATTGGTTGCTCGTGCTCGTTTGCCACCGCGAAGCTGTTCCGGAGTGTATCACGTGATTTGATCTTACCAAAGTACAGATCCGCCATCCAGACATTTATTCACAGCCTTCAAAACACACAACTGAATTTGGTTCGTTTAAATGACACACGAACAGCAACTAGAAAACAATTTGAATAGCGTCCATGAGAGTATAGTCGTAAAATCGGGTGGCCAAATCCAGCCCATTCGCCCGATTGCTTTTGAACTGGTATTTGAACTGAAATTCCGTCCCGCTTCGCTGAACAAAAAGCAAATCAAATGCTTCTCGATCTTATCTTTAACTTGCTCCGTCTTTTCCCACTGGCAACTACTGCGTTCACCCGGAGCACTCCATCTTGATCATGAGTTAGAATTCCTCCTAACGGGTAGCCGATCTGGATTGCTGACTTGAAGGTTCGATCAAAAATGATTATGTCATAGGAGGGAACTTGGTGACTGTTTTTGTTCATTGGCTTTGACCTTTTCTCGTCGGAATGTTCTTCCTTCCGTACCCTTAAATGCAGCTGCATGCCTGTACCATTATTACTTGGAATAGAAACAGAAGTATAGATACGCGATTCGACCATTCATAACAAATTCGAAAGACCGATGAGCACAACGTCAAGATTCCATTCAGGGAATATATATTAAAAAAAATTCAAGTGATCAGAAGGATATCAAGTACAAATCCTAAGGGGGGTATACATATATGTCACTCTAAAAAATCTTAGCAAATATGAAATACTTACTAATCATATGTTCTTTATTTGGATGCTTTTTAAATTCGTACAGTACCTAGTGGATGTAACTCAAACCCGTTAGCGAGGGGATGTGGACTGGAGCCCGGTAAGCACAACCTTGGAAGTTGGAGTGACGTGGAGTTGCACGAAGTTCTAGTGACATCGGATAACAGCAAATTACTGTCCATAACCAAAGTGGCCGGGAAAGCTCCGATTCGAACCTTCGACCTTTCCGAGGTGAGAAACTTTCTGTCGGGTTGAACACGGCGGGTCATTCATCATGATCACGCACCATCGGGTAGAAATATAGCAGGAATACGCAAAATGTCTTATTTTTGAGAATTGTAGACTTTCCACCAGGTCAAAAGTTCAAGTATTGTTTGGCAATATCTGAGACAGTGCTGTTAATGTGGTCTTCGCCAATGCAGCATTTCCCTTTGACAGTAAATTTTGCTATTCGATGAAACAACAATTTTACACAAACTCCCATGTAAGTGGAGAAGTTGAAAGTCTATCCACAATACTACTCTTCGAATCATTGGAAAAATTAACTCGGGAAAACCGCATTTAGCGCCAAATGTCTCGAAATCGATTGCATTTGCAATAGATTGTCCGTTCAACTATATTCGAAAGGCTACTAATTCCCCAACTCAGCAGATTGTTTTTCTACTCCTATTTGTCACAATGGACTTACAAAACTCACTTTATGGATAACATCTTGGAGGCAGTTAATCTGGGCGCAAAGACATCCGACGCACGAGTTCCTTCGAGGATAACTATGTACGACAAGATTCGAATTGAACTTTGTCAGTTATTTCAACAAATGTTGGTGTAGGTGAATGTTCGCTTCAAACGTTAAATGACAAGGAAATTGATCTAAATAATAGTTAACATTGCGGAAAGATCTGGCCAAAACTCGGATGCATTCGCTTATCATTATAACTCAGCCCTCGACTACCGTTTGAGACAAGGTCTGGCTGATATCTGCTGTGCCATTAAACCCGAACGAATGAGGGATGTCAGTGCTTGCATATGCACGCGTATTTACCACATGATCAAGCCGCGATCTTTCAAGGCGTTGTACTTCTTGGACTCATTGGGAACAAGTGAAATGAAGGGCAATCAGTTGATGTCTACTGGCAACAAACGTTGCGTCGTTGACACCACAGGACACAGCCAAGAAGGTCGCTACGTGTACTGCCGATTACGTACATCATCGCTATCAATCCACATTTATTGTGTACCTCCGATTCTGGATACGGCTACTGTCGCAATTTCGAAAAAAATTTTAGCATTGCTAATGCAGACCCAATAGTACGGATTAGCCACTTTTGTTAACTGAGGGGACACAATTTCGCGGTTTTCAGTCCAAGCCACACATTTGGTATTCCATTAGGGTTATCCAGCAATGTTTTCACTGTTCACAAAACAGCCGGTGGTGGTAGTCACGTGGGCAGGATTGTTAAGTTCAGACTTTAAGGTCGAATTTTCCCACCGTCGGTCAACTGCCCATTCCGTAGGCTTCCGGAAGTACATTACATCCGGTGTATAATAAACGAAAGCAGTAAAAGTGAACAAGTGATGATTCTATTTGCAAGCCATGTCATACAGTTTCGAACAGCTTCTCGTTAGTTTGCGTAAACAAACAGCCAACGAGAACAGCGGCTACAAACGTTCGTGAAGTTTAAACATGCTTCGAATGCCACTGGACCAAACATATTTCATCAATCGGGAATTCTCCTGTTTTGTATATGATATGTCTTCCTGGTACAGTGGTCTTTTATTATTCATGTGTGCACAGTTTCGATTAGAGTCCCTATCCCTATCCGTGTGTTCTTGTGCGTGACTGAATTCCGTATCACATACTACAGAGTGTCCACGTCTAAGATCAGCTTACGCAGAAATTTTCCGCTTTCCATCGGAAACCCATCACAGTTTGTGGTTTATGTCCAGAAATACTGTCGTTAGAAAGTTACTGTGCCATTAAATATCGCTAAGTAGCCAACAGTTCCTACCAGGTATGTCACTTCGTGAATCAACGCTTCTCTTGAAATATGGTCACTTTCGCGCCTCCAAATGAACACATTGTCGGGGTTCCAAATTATACTGAATCACTGAAGTTCCCCATCCGAGAGCTAATTCCTCGGATAGAGAGTGCGGAACAGAGTTGATAACTCTCGATGATGTTCTGTCTAATGCGGAGCACCTCGCCGGTAGTTCTCGTGCAAATGCAACAACGGCTGAGGGCCATTGAGGATTTATCCTCTGTGGGATTCGAGTCAATGTAGGGATGCCATCCATATACTTTTACCACTGGTGTTCTTCCAGTTGAGTTATCCGTTTAGGCCAAAGATGTTCGAACTGATGCATCGGAAAACATTGATTATCCGTTCGAACTATTTATGTGCATGGCATCCCCTGTTGGGAAAAAATTGAACTTTAAACCCCGACGCATAATTTCCCCATGAATCAACCAGCAGTCTCTAAGAGACTATTTTGTAGAACTATACAAATATTTGAATAATCGACTTGACACCATAAAACTAACTGAGTCACGATACTGTGCAAATGTGAAATATGTTATTTCATACAACACCAGCTGTAGAATTCGTGAGATAAAAAAAAAGCGATTTTCCTTTATGCCTGAACCCACATCTCTTTAACAGACCCGTGATTTTTGAAGCTGGATGGATGCCACGATCTGAAGAAGCATTCTAATTTTGCGAGCAAATGGAATGTAGTTGGTTTCTAGTCACCAAGTGTCGTGTTTCAGTGAATAGACAAACCGAAGTAATAAATATCAACTCCGGTAAAATCACACATGATGTACGGGAAATAACCGTTGCAGTTTGCAATCTCAGGCACTTTCTTTTGCACTTTCGATCGTAAAGATTCCTTTCGTTGTAGATTCTACACAATTACTCTTCGTTACGAATGACATACAGTCCATCGAGGCATGATGCCAAGTATCATGATGACCTTTCTACCTGACCCAAGTAGGGAAGTTTAAAAATTAAAGTTGAACCTATTACTAGTTTTGATCATTTCGTGACCGTTGTTCGGATGTGCAATTTGGAAACTGTCACTTTGATTTGACTATGAAAATTTTCCATCCTGGATGACATGTTTGTTGGGCCTCGGTTCATGTCAATTTTTCTTTCCTGTCAGGTTTCGAGTCGGCGAGAGAAACTCCGCTTCACTCGAACGTAGTTGTCTCCATTCCTCTTGCAATACGATTACAGAAATCGTTTTGATTTCCTTTACAAACAGTAGTAATGAAGTCATCAGCGGTGAGAAAATATAGCTAATCTACGTGCCAGTTACGTGACTCAGACGATACAGCTTCGCACTAGAGTGCGCAGACAACCAGCCAATTAGAGTTGTGACCGTGAAGTTCATTTATACCTCGAAAGCCATTGGATGGAATACATTTCACCAATTAAGGTTACTTCTCTTTTGTATATAACCGTATGGTTTATAAATAAACCCCGAACGTGGTTTCCAGATGTTATGGTCTTCTCATTCTCTTCAACTGCTTAGTTTGGACCGGATTCAGTCCAGTGCTTATTGGTAATTTGTATCCGTTCTTTATTAAGGCTGACCGAATAATGTATACCGATTTCAGGATCACTTGTTACAGTAACCACATCCGATGTTTGCATGTATGTGTGTGTGCCTCCATAGGGCACATTTGGGTTTTTGAAAACGATGTATCTGCTATGAGACTTTCAGCCCTGGATGCAAAAATGTAATGATTCGAGAAACAATGTTATCCAAACCCAGAATCGTACGGTCTCAGGACAGGTAGCAATTGCACGTTGACTCGATACGCTTCTACACATTCAACTGCATTTCAAATAAGTTCAAGTTTTCAACGGAAGGAGATTCTAAGTTAACCAAAAATTCTTTCGCTTAAACTGAGTGTTTTTTCGAGTTCTTTTGGTTTCTTCAACAAGTTTCCGCATTATTTTAACTTTCGTGTGCTGGGCTCAGATCGTTCTCTGTAGACGGCACGCGAAGCGATTACCCAGTGGGATACAAAGACCGAGGAAGTCGATAAATTATGGATAATTTTAGTTGTAATTAACCTACAGGTTTGATTTCACGCATCACATATCCAGATTTTGAATCACTCGCAGAATTCGCCACCCATGAAACATGTTGCATACGTGCCCTTGCAGACAGATTGCTTTGGAGATGTAGCTTTTGTTACAGAATAGGCCACCTTTAAGTGTGTTAGAATGTCTTGGGATAAAAAAGATTGTCAGTACTCTTTCTTTCGTGTCGATTAGAAGGATATTTACCATGTGTCCTATTCTGATGACTGTGATGAAACTGGGTGCAGATCACCTGACACAATTCGATGTAGATTGGCGATTGTCTTCACCTAAAACCAGCCAGTCAAAATCGTGGCAACTCGTACAAGTGAAAAGCAGCCATTCCTCAATTATCGTCGGCCCAAAGATATTGCACCAATAATTTGTCCAGTATATATACAAATGACTTGGAAATTAGATGCAACGCGAATTCCGGTTGTCGTGTTCTTCATACTATTTTCGTTTGCTTACTCCGAGGTCAGAGGTAAGTACTGAGTAATTCGGATGAATAGTGCCCTTCCGAGCATCATTGTTACTACACAGTTTTTTATTTTTTATCTTTTATTTCCTTTATTGATCAAACAACAGTGTACATCACTTTCCAGGAAGGGAGCCGCGACCAACAGAAGGCTGCCAAGTGGTAAGGAAGTTGACCGGCGGTGAGCGGATTCGAACCCGCGACCTTCACGTCCAATTGTCACCACCTTATCCACGTGACCACCGGCCGCCGTGAAGCAACCCAGCCTTGATAAAATTATTCCCATTTTAGGACGAACTGAAAACAGCAATGAGAGTTACAAAGAACCCGTGTCTCTAAATGTAACCAAATTCTTGTCGCAGAAATCGTTTCAAAGTTTGTACTGAAATCCGGAAAATTTGAGTGAACTGCATTGAGAAACGTATTCAACTAAAATCATAATCATAATCATTAGACGGAATATGCATGCAGTTTTGCACCGATACGGGATAGTCTGGAAAGAAAAAAGACCCAACTAATTATTCTTGCGTTGTTCTGTTAGTCTGAAAATTCAGGTCGAAAAAAATAAATTTATTCGGTTGCCAAACAGAAGGGGAGGAGTGGAAAAATGCAACTGGTTATTTGCAAAAATAAAATAATTTTCTGTGAATTCCAACAACCGATCAATTGTCACTGAGATCTCATTTGAAACACTGAGAGCGGGAATGGATGGCAAATCTGTTTCCTTTCCAGACTTATTTCGTGCACCCATTTGTATGCGGAACATACTACTGACAACAGTTGATTGCATTCCGAAAAAGTGGAAATTGATACGTGTCAAATATCAATTTCCAATGTTTTATTAAACCATCTATATATATAGGATAAAATCAAGTAAAAAAAATGGATTTATATTCAGATTTTACCGGATTTGTTAATCCTTGTTAGCAAATCCGAACCGAACGAGGTTCGGAGTGTATCGAAAAATCGATGATGAATTTATGTATGTGATTGCTCAGAAGTCAATAACACAGCGTTGTCTGTAGACTATGCAGTTGCCGGACGTTTCGGATACTTTCGGTAACCTTTCTCAAACCCCGAACATTACATAACACATTCTACTGATGACGTTATGTATTTATTGATTTTCGAACAATTACATTGACAGTTAAGTTGATCTTTTTCAAATTGTGAATTGCAGGACATAAAGAACACAAATGAATTCGTGTATTTTTCATTTTTCTGACCATTTTACTTCTTTTATTAATGAAATCATAATGTATACCTTTGTGTCAGAAAAGCAATCGAACTCAACAGGAGGCTGCGAGACGAAGAAGCAGACCGTTTATGGGACGGATGAGGGTGATGTGATTGGAATGTGCAATTTTCAGTTTGACATACCTCGACTTTGATCACTTGACCATGATCGGTTAAATAACGCTCGCGTCCCGATAGTCAAATTTGGGCTGTTTGGGTGAATGCATAACTTACGTCTGTCAGAGCTATCGTCAACTTCGTACAACTCTGTTTGAACTAATCTACCCAAGAGCTTGCTTTCTCCGATGATCAATTTTGCAACGGATTTCGTTTTTCAAGAGATAACCACGAATTAATGGACCATGAAGTAAGCTGATCGCATATTCTGTTTTGTTCTGCCCATGGAAGAGATATATTTCGATTTGTTTTGTTCAGATTACATCAAGTTTGTAAGTCTCATAAACTACCTTCATTCATTATGCTTGCAAATATCACAGAGATCGTCCAGGTTGGCACGGATACAGGTTAGAAAAGAATGTTTTACTGACGGATACTTGTCGCTTTTTATATTTTTATCGACGGGAATAACTTTAAATTTGTTAACTAATCTCCACGTAAATGCATTCGAACGTGTGCGCGAAAACGAGAGAGACCAGAAATAAGTTATCGCGTACATTTTGCACAGAGACAAAAAATTTCTGATGTCACGCAGACATGTGCAAACTTGAGTCTGTGTCCCCAAACCCACCATATTTTGTCTTTGGACTAACAGTTCTCTTTCACTTTGTTTGTTAGTGATCCATCGAACAAGAAGTTATTGATTAGAACATAACGTTGCTCACTCGGCATCCTATGAACTTAGAATAATGCATCATTTACAGGAGCATTAGACTGCTAGAACGGTGCATGAAATTATTAATCACGCATTGCGAACATCCCAAATGGTTAGTACGAAGCCGCAGGACCATTGTTCGTGTTAAAAATGGTCAGCCTTGCATGTGCTGCAAACCCGAATAGGGGAAGTGAGTCGTGAGTCCGGGAAGAGATATGTTGAGTTAAACATCATACTTCCTAGGTCAACGACGGTTTATTGAACTTTAAAACATGTTATAGGGTCGACATATGTCCCTGGTTTCGAATAACATCAAGCGGCTGGTTTTGTAATAAATTGGAGTGCGAATCTAGCGTCGTGTTTCTCACGCTCATCAACGTTCACATTGTGTATGGGCTGTTCACAGACTTTCTTTTAAGTAGGCTACCTTCAGTGAAGTTATTTATTGTTTAAGTCGAATGCAGCCAATGGTTTGTGATCACTCGAAATCATTAATGGAAGACTGTCACAGTATGTGGTATTGAAGTTTGATAAGTCACTGACAGCCTGACGGGATAATCTAACACGTGTGACAGTTGACTCCTAATCGGTCTTCCCTCGGTCTAGTCCCCGGTCGTTCGTGATTGATTGAGATTGGTGATGCTTCATAGCAAGAATGTTACAGCCGTACACTGATTTTATGTACAACAGGATTTTTCGTGTTGATCCCACATGTTGAATAAGTCTAATTAATAGTGATTAATCTATGCACACATCACGTGACAGTAGGTCTATTCGATGTTTGGAGATTTAATAATGACCAAGGTATTATCTATATATTTGACCAAAAGTTTCGGCTGGATATTTAGTAGTGTGACGTTTTTCATGGTTTGTATTATCGCATCAGCAAAACGTCCTGATATGAGTGACGCCGTCGGTAGTTCTTTAATTTGAAATCACGAGATCGTTTGTTACATCTTCGCTATCGTTTCCAAATAAAACCAACCGGTCAGAATTGTGGTGACTCCGCGGTGAAAGACGAAAATTACATGAGGGTCACTGGCTCAAGAACATTCCGGCAATGATGCCTCTATCTAGTTAACATGTATACATATATATATATATATAGAAGTAGTAACTAGTATCTAGATGAGTGAACAAAATTTGCTCGTGTGCACACCACCGTTTCGGTTATTGTCGCTCGTCAGGTATGCGTACCCGGTACTCTCTTGTCCAAACATCCTCACACTTGTACGCTCCGAATCGGTATGTCTCACTAGAATCGACTGACAAAGAATTATCAGCGAATCACAGTTGTGGTTCTTCTGTGGACTCTTCAACGAAGAGCTTCCATGCACACTCCTGTAGCCACAAATTCAATTCTGGTTAAACATATATACACATCTACCAGTTCGCCCAAAACCAAACTAGAAAGTGATTTCCAGTTGTCGTGGTCGCTTTACTATCAACACTTACACAGTTTAGAGTTAGAGCTGTTAGGACACGTGTTGGTAGCTCGTGCTTGTGTTTCAATGCGATCGCTCACAGTCCGTGTCACCATTTTCGATAAGAGTACTAAAAATCAATACCCCCTCGTTTCATTCATTTTCATTGAGCCAAGATCAAAATGGTACATGTTTGAGAGATGAAGTAATTTAGCAAAGCATTGGAAATGGAATTATTTTATACAAGCAGATCGGCATGGAGTGCCGGGAATTAAGATGAAAAAACAAACACTGACTGAAAGACAATTTTTTTGCAGTCTTTCGACTCTTTTTTAGCATTTTGTAACCAATTACTATACGAATTTGGCGAAGGACGAAAAGAGGCTTACACACAAGTTACTACACACTGATATTCAGCACATGTCGACATTTCTGGAAACACGAAAAACGGTGCTATATCGGTAATCGATAACTTCCGATTTTGACCAAACTGAACGTCCAAGAATATTGAACCGGGAGAAGAATCCAACCGTGGAATTAACCGACCCGCTGTTATTTCGTAAGATCGCAACCATTCAGATATTTCGGTTGCTTTATCTGTTTAGTCCATTTGGACCTTTAGCCGATGTGATGAGTCTTACTGCAGATACAACCTCGCTGTAACGGGCAAGCACAGATGACCAATCAGAACCATAGCGACACACGCATGTCCTAAGTGTCATTGATCTGATTATAGTTCACCAATGGCGGTTCTCCATAATTTACCTTTAAACTTGTGGCTTAGAAATGACCTTAAACAAACATGTTTTCCAGCTGCCCTAGTATTTTCGTTGTATTCATTTTGAGCTAGAATCATTCCGGTTGCCATAGGTAATTCGCATCCGTGGTTCATTGCAAATGGCAGAATTTTGTATTACTACGTTAAGTTCGAATTCTGCAATTGGCGTCATGCAATGACGTGGCCATTCCTTATTATTCATTGCATTCAGTAAAGAAGTACTCAGCATTGCCCAGATCTCCGATACTGACCCACTTCGACGAACTGAAGAAATCGTTGCGCAATTACGTTGTCTGGATACAATTCAGAATATCAGTCAGACATATATAATTACGTAACCGACGGACTGTTGGTGCAAGCCGTTACGAGATTCCGTAGAAACAATTGCTCGAGAAATTTGCGAACAATTAGGCAACGTCTCCGAGATTCCACCGCCTCAATCACGTATAAACACAGGTGGGATACGAACCCATTTTTGTCGGTAAAGTATCAAGACACGTGATCAAGCAGTTGAATTATTGAAAAGTTGTGGTGAGTCTCTTTGTGCGTTCCATTTACCGATTCCTTACTGTTACACGCTAGTCGTGCCGGGAAACTAGTCACATTTGGTAATTCTGCCGACTAGTTCGTAAAAAATGCGAATCCTATGCTAACACTAAATACGTGGACCGACTCTAGTCAATTGTCATGCAAAGATGTTGAATTGTAACACAGGTTGCTACTTCAGTTAACATGGAAAATTGTTTATCGATCATTCTCAAATTCATCCTTGATGCTATCTAGCCATGTATTCCTGTCAAGCTAACTACTGTGCGCATTCATGACGTCATGGGTCAATGCCTTACCGTGTTTGGTGAAATGATTATTCTCGTACGATTGTCTCTGTTCGCTTTTGGTTTCAGACAAGAATTCCTCTATCTCGGGATTGAACTGCCTGTGTGCTTTGGATAACCGCATTTCAATTCAGGCGGCATCAGACAGGATCTTGGACTGGTCAACATACCGGAGACGGATCGCGCAATGATACAACAAAAAACCGAATAGCGGTACGTCCGATGATACTGGAAGGCTGTGGTAATCCGATGTTCCATGAATGCCCTCCTATGACCAATGGGAAGGTCTGATGATGATGATGATGATAATTAAGGCCAATCAGGAGGTCGTTATTTCTCGCATCAATTCATCAGTATGGCTGGTTTCGATCGTGGTGACAATGAAGAATGACGGTTAACTGCCTCTCATGTTTAGTGACTGCCGGTTAGCCTTCCACCTACGGCGGTGAAGATGTGTATCCGTTACAACGCAGACCGAGGATTTTATGAAATACACTTTTGAAAACTGACAGTTCTCAAAAATCCAACTGATAAATGTACAATTGCAGATTCTACTGCAACCACAATCCGACTAGTTGGTTACAATTAATATTCCGATGAGTTCTGTCTCAATTCAACTTCATTTTTCTCCATCTATCGTTTGGCCCTCTATAGACAGTGTGTTTCGACTCCGGATTATATTGCTGGTCTGTCGAGACAATAACGGTTGAAATCAGCACGGAGTCGGCCGATCCGGAAGAATCCGTCCGTCAAAGTCAGCAAGTGGAAGCTGGATGTCTTCGAACTGGAATCACTTGATTGTAAAATCTATGCAACCGGTCGTCGGTCAGCTTTCGAGTGATTGTAGTCACTGGTAAGAATGCGGTCACCGAATTATTAGGTTCACTGGCTTCCCATTAGAAAATGCTTGTAATATTTATCGTAATTCATCCGCAATCGTCCAGCTCGCGCAAAACCGCTGTCCTTAGCTCATTCATCAGACAAGTGATCATGAAGCGATGAGTGTGACAGAATTTTGCACAACTTGATTGAAGAGACCGTTGGCAAACCAGTGCTAGCTTCATTTGCACCACAGATCTGCTTTGCTGATCACAGAGACGTCGAAGGTAAGATATGAGCTGTCTCGGAAGGATAGGAATGAACAGTTATTCATATCTGTCTGCTCGATGTAACTATGGATGAATATCTCCAATCACAGAAATAATCTTGAAGAGGGTTCCGGTCAGTACGTGGTCTTCACCAATGACGGAAGTTTCACGGTTGCCACTGATCCGTAAGCTCTTCAAGTTCCGTTCAGTTCAACCAAATCCGCTTTCCAGTCCACGACTGCTGAATTGCAGAGATAGAGTATTACTCTGATGGTATAAAAGTACGACACTGTACGTCGACTGGACCAATCGACTCGCTGTTTCGGCACTCACGATTTGTGCCACTGCTTCTGTGTCTAGGAACTACGTGCGTAATCGAACGGGATACTGTGCTGCTCGACTAACCGATTATTCCAAGTCCCCTATTCAATGCAGTTCTCAACGAATTCCAAAAAGTCATCTGAGTATGAGGAAACGAAAGTCGTTGACTCGACGGATGTATTGGTAGCCAGAATTGGGCAGGAACATCTTCGACACAACGGCTATCGATTGTGCGCTTTTCCAGCACGACATCCACTGAAATAATTGAAATCCAATGCCAGAGAGTTACAGCCGTTGGCGTTTTGTCCATGCAGACTTTTGCGGTCCATTCTTCAACTGATATCAAGCATTAGGATTCATAGATTCTTAATCTACATGGACCAAAGTGTCCATGGCAAGCAAATACGTTGAATAGATAATTTGAGATTCGAAAACTGAGGAAGTTTCATCCTCTAGGCAATCGGTAACTGACAACGGTTCGCTGTCTTATGCAACTAAATCGAAGGACTGGCTAGATCACATTGGATATCAGCACCTCCGTACAGCTCACCGACACCCAAATTCGAAAAGCGCCTCTGAGAACTTAACATGATCGGTGATGGTTTCATCGTCATTCGCAAAGCCCAAAACGAGTCAGGACCAGAAGCCTCCGTAAACCGTTTCCTCCTACAGCATTGCAATGCGACCTGTGGATTCATACAGTAAAGTCAGGTCCGGCTATTTAAATCCAAGCGAATACGCTAAACTGTGAGATGCCTCAGTTCGAGTGATTTACCTCCGTTCGTGGTAATAAACTGCACCCAACTCGTGGAATCATGAGAAGTCATTTAGGTCAATCAGTGTTCTGAACCAACTGATCACACCAATAAGGCTGTACAACGAAAACAACTCAGCCGGATCCACTTCAGACGATGGAACGTGCCGAACATCGATGTAGGTAACAGCCGGTCGAAAAATGAGGGTTCAGGCGATTCGTTTACAAAAATTCCTGCTGCACAGTCTACTTCAGATATTCCAGTTCCATTTCGGTCGTTAGGTTGGCAAACGAGACAGATTGATAAAAAAAATCCTGAAGGCAGAAGGTCATGACGAGTTCGCGTGTAAGTCACATGATACAATCAGTTACAACACTAATCAGAACTGTGGCCTCACGTGAACGAGCAGTAGAAAACACGTCCCGCGTGGCAATGACCGAAAGACATAACACCAGTGGTTGTAGATCTTGATGGGAAGGAGTTAGTCAATGGTAGAATAAAATACATAAAGCCGAAATAAAACAAATATTTAAAATCATCAGCTAGAAATCTCTGGACTCGTCACCGTGCCGACCAGTTTCCTTGCACACACACACACACACACATACACATACACATACACATACAAATACACATACAGATGCACAAAACGGACTCATGAACCGCTATGCGACAGCACATTCGCTCGTTCATTGGGGTATTCTTTTTTTTACCACATTTCCAAGATTACAATCCCGGCATCATGTTCTCGTCGCGTTTTATCCACATAACGCTGTCTTAAAATGTCACAAAAGTTTTTTTTGGAAAAACGACATTCCGGGTCACAAAACTCGTCCCACAATTTCGTATGTAAACAGTCTACTACTTAGTAGGCGACTTCGATCAGCAAACTAAGTGAAATTTGTGTGTGTGTGTGTGTGTGTGTGTGTG
>LUCM01005206.1:0-11111 GCA_008360955.1 Fasciolopsis buskii | reverse complement strand
AATATTCGACTCCACTTCCACTTCCGTTGGGGGATCAAGTGACACCTCCCAAGGATTCACAGCTCCAGACGTCGGACTAGATACGATAGCATATGGCCAGTTAAGCTGATCCTTGAAATGTTCTGCCCAACGGTCCAGTCTTTCCTGTCTACCATGGATGAGCTCTCCATTCTTATCGCACACGACTTCACTAACCGAAGTTCGCCGGTGTCGCCCACCGCTGTCGCGTATAAGCCTTAACAGTCTTTGACTGTAACCTGAAGCGGACGCCACTTCCATCTCTTCGGCTAACTTAACCCACCAGCTTTCGCGGTCATTCCTAAGGCTTATGGCCAACTGACGCTGCAACTGCCGACGCATCTTATTCATTTCCTTGCAGTTAGGCAGCTCGCGTTTTTGCTCCATTAGACTTAGCGACGCTTGAGAGATCCAGTTTTTGGTGAACACTAGATCTGGGACCGCAGGGGAGATTCGCTGCCAAATGCATGGCCTGTTTAATTTGATCCCACTGATCGTCTACATTGCTATTGGTCGCAGTTCTTAGTTCCTCGGACAGTTTCTGTTTGTACCTGTTGCGAACAGCCGAATCAGACAAGCGTTCGACAGCCACTCGTGTTTGTGGCCTGCGTTGATGGCCATTCAGCTGCAGCAAAAATCGCATTAAAATTAACGCATGGTCCGATTCGACGTACGTGGTCCAGTACGATCTATAGTTCTGGACAGAACCGCGCCAACGGTAGCTTACTGCGATATGGTCAATCTGACTCAAAGTACCTGTCGAGTTAGAGCGCCATGTCGCAGTGCGACGCGAACTGTGTCGGAAATTTGTACTAGATAGGAATAAATTATTATCTGCACAGAATTGGAGAAGTCTTTCCCCGTTGTCTGTTCGCTGTGCAGGCAAGGCGCATCGCCCGCCTAAACAGAACTCCGATGCACTAAGTTTTCCAACTTGTGCATTAAAGTCACCTGCTACCACTACAATATCAGAGTCGTTTTTCTTCCGAACAAGGGTGACGAGGTCATCATAAAACTCGCCTTTCTGCATGTCAGTGCTGCAGTCTGTTGGAGCATATGCCGAGATAACAAATAAACTGTGCTTAACACTACTATCCTTCCGGACGCCAACTGATTCCTGAAGTCTCAAGGCACACAAGCGACTGTTGACTGGGATCCAATCTAAAAGGGCTGCTACAGCCTTCTCAATCAAGACTATTCCTACACCACGTTGACCCACAGCTTGAGCTGCTTCGTCTCCTGAAGTGTGAAGGAAATAAATTGACAAGACATTCGGCGTAGTCAGTTGAATTACTCCACTCGAACCCTGAATTCGTGTTTCACTCACACAGCAGACATCAATCGAAAGTGAGTTCACTGTCAGAGCCAAACACACCTGGACGCCAGCCTGTATTAAAGTGCGCACATTGAGGGAACCCAGATGCAGAGGCTGACGAAGCTTGAGAAAATGTGAGCTAACAGACTGAAAACCACCTACTACACTACTTGACAATAAACCGTTGCGAGTATCGGGCGTGCTATCATTGGAGATACTATGGGTAGGCAGAAGAGGCAAACAGATTGGGTTGGAGACAGGAGAGACAGGTTGAATAAAAGAGAGGGAACTCTGAGCAGTAGCATACTTATCACTACCCACCCCACCTGCGCTTGATGCTATGGGCAGCGCGGTCCTGATTATCCTGCGCGACGACCGATGTAGTATGGAATTATTTGTAGGCGTGTAACTCATGGGGAATAATGGACGGGTACTGCTAGGGAGTCCAACCGCTAAGCAGAACGATTAGGGTTCTCAACCAAAGCCTTTAGCTCTGACGAGAACCTGACCACAAGGCAGCGGGGTACAGCTGAGTGGGCGCCCATCTACTTGGATCAATTATTCTCCCACTCGTTTTTACGACTGAGCTGCTAACTCAGATCAACCCCCAACTTGGAGGACCAGGAGACTACTTCGTCAGGCCTCTACCCATTGACCTACCAGGCATGATTGGATTTTCGGCTTGAGATAAGCCATCCTGTATAGCTCGTTGGATCATGGAGGCACGCAAGCCGTCACACCACGTCAAGGTGTAGTCTCCTTGTGACAGGCACAATGTCATCTGCGAAATCTAGATCACACAATTTCCTTCCACTTCCCAGTTCCACTCCTACATTCTGCAGACCTCCTAAATCATCTTCCATCACCTCGTTCATGACGAAGTTGTACAGGAACGGAAAGTTGGGACACCCTTGTCGAACGCCGATAGTCGTTTCGAATGAACCTGATAGTTCACCGTATACCCTAACGCGACCATAGGCATGCAAGTACAATGCTCGCAACAGGTTCATGAACTTCGTTGGCATACCCTTGCGGTAGAGAGCACTGAATAGTGCTGTCCGATACACTGAGTCGAACGTACCTTTAAAGTCAAGACTACAATCGTAGGGCGGCGGTGTGGCGCGTTTCTAGTGACTGCCGGAATGAATATCTGGTCGATGCAACCTCGACCTAAACGTGGCAACGTGGGATGAGAAAAATGTACAGCGAACTTAGGCAAAGTAGGTGTATCACGTCTTAGTGGTTGGGATCCGAAATTCTCGTCAACTAGCTGGCTGGAGACACTGAAGGATATGGCACTGAACTGCGAACAGTGGCGATCGTATTGTCATTTTCTATCGAACCACAATGATTCAAGGAGTGCGTCTGTACAATTAGACTGTGTTCCATGTGTTGGCTGCAACAGCGTCTTATCTTTTCCCGTCTGCGTAGGTCCACTCCCTGTTCCCCTTGGATATTCACTATTTTTATAGGATTGTGTAACCCTGGGGGAAAGGCGGCGGTCAGTGAGGTTTGCCTAGCTGTTTAACACTAAACCATGATGATGCACCTGGTCCTAAAGCGTTTTATAAATGGCGGCCTCCAAACTCAAATGCGCGGTGAAATTCTTTGAAGTGAAATCCGTAGGCAATTTAGACATCAGGAAAAATGCTTCGTTGCTGAAGATCGAGTAAGATTCTCTACCTCAGACTTACGAATCCGGTAGCGCGCAGCCCGATGGATTTGAGATGCGCAACTCCGAAATTACGGAGGGAAAGTTTCGAATGAAGTCCTTGCTGTGGATTAATCAAAACACTCAAAGTGAGCAGCAGAAAAGCAGCCAATGGGTGCCCGCAGCTTTATTTTCTAAATCAGCTGCCTGTTGAAGCATCGTCCACCCAGAACAAGAACCTGTGCTGCGGCAAAAAGTACTCCAGTGACCCAAGGTGACATTGTATATTTAATTCTTTTTTCAGAAAACACTACAATGAGGAACGGCAATATACTTCTAGGTCAATGTTTGTCATCTAACTGTTATGATGTGAACCCGTAGTTCGAATTGAGATTAATTCAATCCCGGACCACCCAAATGTCATTCGGACTATGGAGGCCGAGAAAAGAAATTCTAAACAACGAGGGTGTCACCATGAATACTTCGTGCCACACCAGAGCAGGGGCCGCTTCGGGGGTTAGCGACAAACATGACGTTTCAAACAGAAATTAAGATCCCCAAAGAGGCTATGAAAGTTACCAACTGAAGTCCACTAAGGTGTATATTCGTGATATACAACAAACGTCCTACACCAATCAAGAAATCAGCCCGCCGTACCGAATTTATCAATTTCGCTTTCAATAACCGAGAAAAGTGAACCCTTCGGTAATCAAATAAACTTGCAGACCGACTGAGCAAAAAGGGCGGCTAAATGCGATTGATAGTTTGTGATTTTTTAGTGAAAAACCCAAAAGAGTCACTCAGGGAAATGTTTTGTTCAAAAACAGCACTGGCATACACCACTGTGCTACCCGAGCATCGTACCTGAGGGAACTTTGAATTGACGACTGCTACAAGGGCAGCAAAGACGTGCGTGAACGTAGGGGAAGTTGTCTGAGCAGTAATCAAAGACCTTGCGAGGAGCCCCCGGCCACGAACGATATTTTCACTCAACAATTGGCGCACAACATCTGATATATTGGAGACATTGACTTTATTAATGAATCCGTGAATTGACTTTTTCAGTGCCTCCCAGGCAATTCGCTGATAAGCTTCTGACGATTTATCTGTTATATTGGCTTGCATTTGGCGGAGTCTAGCTGGCGGTATATAAGCTCCGCCAGTTTTTCCATATATGTTAGGAGGCTCGGTCCTAGTAGTTATATCCGCAGGTTCTGCATGACTCTTGTTTGTTACATCACGAAGATCCGACTGTAGCGGGGATCTAGACCTGGACCGCCTACGCCTCTTGCTTCTGTTATAACGGACATCCACTTCTGAAGTCATCGGAGAGCAGTACCCCGACGAAACAGAATACGTAGCGCACGACCTTGAATAACAACTTATGCTTTCAGTTCCAGTTCCAGTTAGATTAGTGCACGATACGGTGAGATGCCTGATCGTCGAGGTTCTTGCACCGAGAGCTCCTTGGATCAGACGATGTTTCGACATCTCGAGGGTGGAATCCCTCTTCGGTTCCCACAGGGGGAACAATTATTGAGATGCTCTACTCTCGATCACCGCCTCCGCTCTACTATTCACACATCATCCTCTCCAAACACAGCTAGCAATGCATCGTCTAGTCTTTCTCTGAAGTCGCGCACTGATCCCACCTCGACTACTACCTCCGATAACTAATTCCAGCCATTCATCACCAGTATGGCAAACGATTTGCATATCAAACCGGTGGCTACATGTTCTCACACAACTGTTTTCCCGTTCCCTCCTAGTTTGTCGTTCCCCTTATCTGGAATAAGGACTCGGGTGATCCCGTATCTCGTCCACATCCTTAGTGTTCTCGAAGGCCTGTATTAAATCACCTCTTTCTCTGTTTTTTTTCGGACAGTCTAAGCCAAGCGCTCCAGCCTCTGCTCATATCCCATGTGCCTTAAATCTCCAATCCAGCGTATAAAAACACGCTGAACCTGTTCCGGCATCTTCCAGTCTCTTACCAAATACGGTCCCCGTACCTGGACATAGTATTCCAGGTGCGGTCGGACAAATGCCTTGAACGGGGGCAGAAGAACGTTAGGCCTCCGAGGTCCTAGTCTTCCTAAGTTGGCCTAAGGCACAACATGCCTTCTTGACATTGTGAAACTGTGATGCTACAGACTAGGTTTGAAGTCATTATTCATGACTATCCCGAGATCCCTTTCTTGCTGCGTCTGGTTTATTGCGACCTGATGCCCAGTTGGGGAATTTGCTTCTCCTTCTCTGAATCGCTGACATTTGTTCAAGTTCAACAGAAGAACCCAGCTTATCGACCACTGGTAAATTTTATCCCCATAATTCTGGAGAGCTTCACTGTGTGCTATCTCTAATAGGTTGGCGTCGTCAGCAAACATGAAACACGCATTTCTCCACACATTGGCTATGTTGCTGACACACCAGGAGGACCAGTGGCCCCAAGACAGACCACTGAGGCACCCCGCCGCATAGCAATCCTCTGTCCGATAGACACCGCTCGACTCTCACCCTGAAGGATCTGCCCTTCATACTTTGTGCTGTCCGGTTGTTCACCTTAGCCTCCACCCAAAAGCCTTTGCTTTCTGGTCAGAGGCCTGTGTTTCACGGGATTAAAGGCCTTCTGAAAGTCCAGATGGCAGACTTCTACCCCTTTTAGTTCAGTTTGGTTTCCACGGGATAGTTTTGGTCCGAAACATATTTGCGTCTAGAATTTTTTCAGTGGTATGCACTGCGGCTGGACATCCACCCATGCATGTCCACATAAATGGGTCTCACTGAAAGAGACAGACTACGGAATTTCTTATGACGCCCTGACGACAACATCTACTACGAGTTGCCAGCATTTTCGTTCAAATCAAGAATACGGAAAGCACATTCAAAAGACCACTATATGTTGCCCCTAATTTGTTACCTCGGGACATACTGCATCTCAGTGTCTATCCATCGCCTACCCGAATAGGACCATGCCCTTCATTTTCATCGAGTTCAAGGCATTAGATATCACGTATTTTCGGCCCTTCTAGGAAGGAGGTGCGATCTAACTAACGTTCTTGACCATGTTTTTGCAAGCTACTTTTCATACTACCACATGCAATGATCTACCTTTTGCTGAGAAAATCCGCCCCGATTAAGACCTGACAAGCCGGTTACAATCCTTAAGGTCGCCATCAAGTCCTCGCGCCATCTCCTTCTGTCAAGCGAGAAGAGATCCAAGTCGCGGGGTCATTAACCATTACTTTCCACCCTGCTCGCAAACCGCTCTTGCAATTAGTCGCTACACATATTCAAGGCAGGCTACAACCTTCTCGAATAAGGAAGACCCAGTCTGCACACATTAGTCCGGGTGAATTCACATTATGGCCTTGTGCAAGGGCATGAGCACTTCCGACTCAGCGGAACAAATCTCACTTCAGCCTAAACGGCTCATCTCTGGCCTTTTGGCTGCCGCGGCACCGTGGTCCGTCCATTTAAAGTGTGCCAATATTCGTATCCCCGTGGGCCTTCAAATTAGTAAAGGCGTCCACAGTAAACAGTCCACGTTTATGTGGTATTGTGGAGCTTGCGGTGCCTTGGGTATAACAAATGACTTTTGCTCGAAGTTGGAGCCCAGCCTAGGAAACCCCGGTGTCGCTTATGAGGTTTTCTCTGTCCGTAGATCCCAGCACCTTGAAAGCATCGGCGAAGAAATAGCTTGGTTTTTCGGGGGCAGATCATTGACGAAAGGCAGGAATAAGAGTGGTCCTGAAGCTGAACCTTGTAGAACGCCGCTTGTGATTTCAAATTGGACTTATCACTTATCTCCAGTGGTATACTGAGCCCCGGATACCATACGATTAAAACTTGAATAGCAGTAGGCGAAGACTCACTTAACCAAACGCCCACGTGAATTTGATATAACATGCATCAACATGCTTATTCTCACCTGGTCTTCGAGTGACTCCACCCAAGAAGCATAGAGGTTGGTGAGGCAAGACCCTCTTTGAGGCCTTGCCAGACTGCGCAGGCCATCGAGTGCTCAACTAGATTTTGGAGGATATGGGCCCGGATTTGCTCCTCCATTGCCGTGCAAGGAATGCTAATTTAGCTGACCGGTCTGAAAGTTTCCACGATGGAGCTCCTGCTTGCATTATGTACGGTTGCAACCGCTTCACTGCCCAATTACTTGATATTTTACCTGGTTCTATACTGGCCTGGAATAGATTGCATACTGGTCAGCGATAAGGCCGGCCAAAGGCTTGATGGTGGCTGCGTGAGTATTGTCTGGCCCAGCAGACTTGTTTTTATTTACCCCCTCCAATTATCTAATAACGTTCCTCTGTGTTGGCGACAAGTCTCCAATTAGCTATCATGAGCTATTTACCACCAGACCTCCGGAGTCACCTCTGTCAACCTTATGGATGCCAATATGTCTGCTTTGCCCTGGCCATCCGTGACGTCCTGGCCTACGAGCTTGGACGATCCGATGCCACCCTACATGTGGGTTTATTTTGACTGCATGTCGGCATATTAGTTTTTCTATTGTCACTTGGCACAAGTAGTTAGGGCTCATGCTTTCACTTCTCACGTCAGGTCGGCCTTACCGTGCCTTTTCTAAGCTTTGGATCCGATTCCTCTTGTGGCGCAGACTGCTACATAACCTCCGGCAGTATTTCGCTGCCTAATGACCTCCGCGGTAGTTGCACTCCACCGCGGTGCTTTAGTTTCTATTTCTGCATTTCAAAGGTAAAAATCTGTCCTGTAGTGTTAGTGGAGATTCCTTGATTATTCTCCACCTTTTTTCTACCCCAACCCCATCTGCTCCGTCCCAGGTTAACTTCATCGCTCTGACTTGAAGCCTAGCCAAATTAGTGAAATTTCTTGTCCACCCTGGGCTGAAGCGAGCGGAACAGTTTTCAATGTTGCGCAGTCACACTCGCCTAACGTGGAGGGACACTGGAGTTCTGTGATGTCATTGGCCTGACTTGAATTTGCAAGTTACAGTAGTGACGGCTCGTGACCTTGTGTGTACCCGGGATACTTTCGAATATGCTGGTGCAGTGTGTTCACGTGGAACCATTCGATGAAGCCTTATTCCATTTCAACGAAAGCGCACTTCCTAATGGGCCAATTTTAATAGGCGACTGAAGCCTACTACGAGGAGGAAAATATTAGAGCCCTTAGCCACATTTGTCATAGCATTCGGGAGGAACGACTCCCCGCCCTGGTCAGTACTTGGGCCCCTATAAACGCAAGCCAATTGGTAGCGTGACTGCGTGCCTCCATTCCCCGTCGTTCAGGAAACGGTCGTGCAACTGCGAGTCTTGCCCCGGCACTTTTTACCCTCCCAGTCATCTGCGTGTTCATAAGTATGTCGTCAAGCATGGTAGATGCTTCAGATTTCACCCCTTTGTTCAATAGCAACACAATCACTGCTTCAAACTATATTTGCCATTAGCAGTTACGTATTCACCTGATGATAACCAGACGGTTTACATAGGGAACAAAATCTGCGGGCGTATTTACGTGCTCTTCAGTCGCTTACGGGCTGCAACTGATGACCTCATTCGGCCAACTCAAGGATTCATTTTAACTTGGTTGATTCTCCGGACCAAACGTAGGAACCAGTCTACTGATCGTGTTTCACAAAAGTGAAGGATTGTAAGGGTTGAGAATAAAAAGGTATGGGGGCATTCCAAGGTTTAGAAGTTTGGGGCAGGAAGAAGTACGACACCCGACACCGGAAAAATGATATGAGTGACCAGCTGTTTGTGTGCTAGAAATGGGAGAGAATCTTACAAGAATAGTTGCTGGGGAGAGCTCCGAATAAAAAGCAAAATTCACAGCGGTAAGACGGGTAAACTCATATGAAGGGGAAAATAATTTTCCAACGAAGTTCAAAGCAGAGGGGTTTTGAATGCATTGAAAGTGACACGACTGTTGGTGACCCATGATCAGATGTTGTCAAGATCGCAGGTTAGAGATACAGTGGCAACACGACGGTCGCGACCAATGTCAGTGTTGTGAGAACGAGAAAAACGGCGAGTGATGGCAAAATGATTGATTGGGTTGGAGACAGTAGACAGCAGCTTATTAATGAATAGAAGCGAGAGTGGTTGCAAGTGCTGAAACTTGGGGAGCGCCGCCATTTACAGGAATTGGCTGGAACAGCCTTCTATTAACTCGAACGAAAGTGATAAGCTTACTAAAGAAACTTGATTTCCTTGATAAGAGAGCCAGGAAGAATCCGGAAGTAGGCAGGTTCACCAGAAGGCCTTCGTTCTGAACCCGGTCGGAAGACTTTAGAACGTCGAACAAGACCAGGGGTGTTTCTACGTGGTAGTCGAGTGAAGCCGACCAGAAGATGACGATTTCAAACATTTTCGAAATAACACGTATGAAAGAAATCGGACAGTATTTGCTAGGGTCAGTAGGGTTAGTGCATTTGGTAGTGGGGGAAATCACGGCGTGAATCCAAAAAGTTAAGAAGGCAGAAATTTTGGATAGAAGACAGAAAAATCGAAGTGCAAGAGAACCCAACTTGGAAGCATATATTTTGAGGCGGGAGGGTGCTATATCGTTCGAGCCGAGTGGTTTGCAATCATTAGGGAATACTGTACCTAGCAGACCTTCCTTGTACTAATGACAGGCACAAAAAAGCGGGAAATTATGAGAAGCCGGAGAAATAGAAAAATGTTTTGAAGTGGAATTGAGGGCAAACTGCGAAACAAAACACTGAGCCTCCTCTTGTGGTTCGCCAACGAAATCGCCAGACAAATTATCTATGGTAGGGAAGTCGAAGGGGAAGAAATCACGCGAGACGGCTTTCGCAAGGGACCAAAATGTTCGGCTTCCTCCGGCAGAAGAGGATCGGCGCTCTGCTTTGCAGCTGATGAAACGCCCTTCGGTTCTTTGTATGGTTGCCGAACACTTGGTCCTAGCTCTCACAAAGATGTGCTTGGAGGCGGGAGTGAGCAAGTGGTGCTAACCGTAAAATGTTGACTGCTGCAAATGCGCTGCACGATCCTATTCGTGATTAAGCCACTCAGCGTACCCGGGTTCGCCTGATTTGGTAAACAATGGAATAGAAAGATTCATGGCTTGGAGTAGAAAGTCGATAAAGGTGGAAATGGACGTGGGAAAGTGCAAAGTAAGGGGATGATCATTCCACGAGTGGGAGGCTTCGAAGTCGCGGAAACCTTTCCAGTCGGTGGAACTGTACCGCCGAAAAGTGTCTTGAGGAGGACAAAGGGTTGAACGGGTGAAGATGACGAATGATGCAGTAGCACAACAGCCCAAAAAGCCGCGATGGGGAATGGAAATTCATCGATAGAGCGAAGGATCTACAGTGAGAATACGATCAACAATAGGAGCACAATCGCCAGTCTGGTCGGGTGTGCTGGCGTGGGGTCAATTAGCTGAGATAAACTGTTAACTACAGCAAGCTGTTCGGCGCCGTGCCCAGTGGTCAGGGTGCTAGAGGAGTGTACGAACCATTGATGGTTGCGAAAGTCAAGATTTCGAAGATAATAATGTAACTTCTAAGGATTATAGTAGGTTAATGATGAATGCTTGATAAATAATCAAAAACTGAAGAGTAGGTAGTGTCGGGGAAATGGTTAATAACACAAAAGTAATGGATGGAGGAGGGGGAAAACTGTCAACTGCATGAGTTAAAATTTGCCATTGGAAACGCCAGTATTTGGTATCCGGTAAATGGCAGCTGAATGATGAACAGAAATATGGAGGCAGAAAAATTTGGAAAGTTTATTCGGGAAATTGAGAGTAGGGTATCTGATGGGGGAGAGATTTAAGTTTCGTGAAAAATAGATCAAGAGGAGAAAACCGGAGAAACTGGTGAACAGAATTAATCGTGCAGCTCATTTCGCGAATGTTGGTGAAAATGATGAGTGCTTGTTGACTAGGGCACTAAGGCATGAAAATCACCCCATAATGCTTTCAGAACTATATAAATTAAGATCCCATGATCGCAAACCGTCGGTGAACCTCCTAGTTTTGCCTAATGGTGAGTCTGCGACAACCCCAAAAACTTAGCTGAGGCGTTCAATCAATATTTCGCCTCCTCCATGGCTCCAGCTGCAGTCAGCGACCCACCCGAACTACAGAATAGGAATAACTCCACCT
>LUCM01005205.1:0-14151 GCA_008360955.1 Fasciolopsis buskii | reverse complement strand
TGCGCTAATGAGTGACTTAATTGTTCCAGTGTTCAACCTTTTTGTGTGGCGCTTATGGCTGTGTTTAGACAAGTGCCTGATCGTCCAGCCGATGTGCACTGGCCCACAGGAACGCGTACGCCGACGCACACAAAACAAGGCTGATGAATCAATAGCTTGAGTTTCCACGGTAGCGACACCATGAGTCGAGCTTTGAGCAGAATTCGACGTTCGACTGTGTAGGATGTCTTATCGATTAGGCTCATCAATCTTTCTGCCCGATTGGTTCTAGCCACCCGCCTCTGAATGATAAGGAATCGTCTGCTATCCATCTTTCTACTGTCATGTTCTTGGTAATTTTTTTTTCTCTGATCGCCTTATCAATGAATCGATTTGGGTAGCTACTTGCAATGTCCACCTTTCTCATGGTTTAAAGATCTGCTTCAAGAATTTCATCCATGCATTTTATTTTTGCTCCCTGTTAATCATCTGATTAGGTTTCCTTTTCACACTGACCTGTACAAAACTGTGAAAATGGTTGCATTGATCATTCTAAACTTCTTGTCTATGCATTGATTGGTGAACTGAATCAATGACAGTACATTTTACGCATATCTACCGGGATTCTGGTTTATTGGTAGCAGAATTGTTGAATGTTTTCTTTCATTGGGTAAAACTAAAGTCGGACGCGCTAGGATTGAGATCTACGACATCCTCCTGGTGGGTGATTGGAGAAGCAAATGGTACGATTAAAAGTCGGAACCAGTTGTATAACTGCAATCGAAGTCTTCCTTCTGCCATGTTGTTTTGGCCTGTTTTTTTCTGTACGGTTTTTGTACTTTTGTCTTATGGGTTATTGGCCAAAGAACTTCGATTTAGAAGCTGAGATTAGTGGCTAAGCGTTCGCGATTGAAAAATTCAACTGTTTTTGTTTGCCCAGTTTTATTTTCTCATTCAGGCGAATCCAGTGATTAACGTCCTAATGTCAGTTAATCTTCAGTGATTACTGGCACATGGGTCATCTTGGTGTCACTTTTAATCACATGTTTTCAACCCGAACTTTAATGTCTCTGTGAATCCGGGTTCAAGATGAGCCTCCATCATATCTAGTATAATGTCTGTAGCTTTTGTCCGATTGATAAAGGAATACATTCTGCATTTAGTTTTAGATTATTTTCATAGTGTACTTGTGGTTTCCCACGGTAACCCAGTAGATGAGAGTTGCCAATGGTAGCGTCCCTGTTTATCTGAACGCCTCCGCATCATACTCAAAGTGTCCAGTGAACAAAATTCCGCGCATTTATACCACGATTGACTTTCTGCAGTCTTGTTTTTTCGAAGCGTGGCAACGTGGCAACGTGGGATGAGAAAATGTACAGCGAACTTAGGTAAAGTAGGTGTCTCACGCCTTCGTGGTTAAGGGGCCTAAAGACTCGTTGACTTGCTGGCTGGAGACACTTAAGGATATGGCAGTGGACCGTGAACACTGGCGATCGTGTTGTCATTTTCTATCGAATCAGAATGATTGAAAACACGTGCGTTTGTACAGTTAGACTGTGTTCCGTATGTTGGCTGCAGCAGTATCTTATTTTTTCCCGCCTGTGTAGGTCCACTCCCTGTTCCCGTTGGATATTCACTCTTTTTATATAAACGTGTAACTCTGGGGAACGGCAGCGGTCAGTGAGGCTTGCCTTGCTGTTTAACGCTGAACGATGATGATGATTTTTTCGAAGCGTGTCTTTTCATGCTGTTCACCATTTTATGTCGGGCTCACTGAAGTACTCATATTTTGTTCCTATGGACGGTAAGTGTTCGTGTAGTCTTTTTGTATAAAAGATTTTCAAGCAGGTTTTCGGGAAGTTACTGGCGATACTCGAAATTTTGACTGGTTAATGACTGTTGCTACTACGTTGCTATTTAATATGCGTGCACTTTCTTTCTGTTAGTTTTGATACTACTTTCAACTATTTGCACAGTTTAGAACATAAATAATAAATTCCCAGCAGTTTCTTTACTTTGGTAGGCTAAGAGCTTAGCGTCCTTAGGTAACCTTGAATCTTTGCCCTTAAAACCACTTGGAATTACGATACCGTCAGGTATCGATCCGTAATCAGGTCATATCGTACCGAACTATCCACAGTTGTTGTAACTTATTCTTTCGATTCTGGTAAACTTTTGAGACATCTAAACTTTATGACATGTATTATGGTCGAGTTTGCTTTGGCTGCTCTGCTCTCTTATGGTCAGGGTTGCTTGCACGATTGCGCAAGTCGTTTTTCCCCACTTCAACGAACTTACCCGCTTAACTCCTGTTTCACGTTTTTTTCGTGACTTCGAGACTCCACAGAAGCTATCGCCGTTTGTACATACACATACACGTCAGATTCGCTGTGATTGTTTTCATCGATCGATTCAGTCGCGCTTCCACGTCTGTCAAATGATATCCATCAATCCATTCACTTTTCGTTTCGTTGCCCAAATTTCGGGTCAGTTTTTCGATGATTACGTGCGCAGACGAATGAAAGATGTAACTTATAGATATTGTCTGGGTTTTTGTGTAGTATGGCTCAGTGCGGCAGTCAGTGGCGCTCTTACGTTCGAAACCTTTCTTCCGTGTATTTCTTATTATTATTTTGGATTCGGTCTTTCATTATTCCTCGTCCTATTTCTATTTAACCGTATGATGATGTGAGGTAGCAACCAAAGTCGGAGCGTGCTCATCCAGGATTATTCGTTGTGCAAACACAGCACAGTCGGGATCATCATCGTTCAGCGTTAAACAGCAAGGCAAGCCTCAGTGATCGCTGCCTTTCCCCAGAGTTACACGTTTATATAAAAAGAGTGAATATCCAACGGGAACAGGGAGTGGACCTACACAGGCGGGAAAAAATAAGATACTGCTGCAGCCAACATACGGAACACAGTCTAACTGTACAAACGCACGTGTTTTCAATCATTCTGATTCGATAGAAAATGACAACACGATCGCCAGTGTTCACGGTCCACTGCCATATCCTTCAGTGTCTCCAGCCAGCTACTTCACGGGTCTTTCGAACCGTAACCAACACGATGTGAGACACCTACTTTACCAAACTTCGCTGTACATTTTCTCATTCCACTTTGCTATGTCATCGACTGACTTCCACATGGCTTCTTCCACTCCGTGGGGGAACGCAAATTGGAGCACGATAAGTTAGACGAGTGTTCGTCATACGCAACGCGTGGCCCAAACAGCGTAGTCTACCAAATTTCATACGATGAAATAAAATGTTCTGAGAATCGGCACCTAATACTAGACTCCTCAACTCTACATTACCCACTCGGTCACTCCACTTATCCAATCTCAGCAATACTACATAGACATCGGTGAACGAAAACCTCTGAGCGACGAACATCACCCACACGCATACTCCATGTCTCGCAACCGTACAACAGAACTGAACACACTGCAGCACAGTACACACGACCTTTCAATTTCAGTGAAATATATCAGGCCACAAGTGCTTCTGTCCAGCGTAAGCTGCTCCAGCCTTCGAGGTACGCATGTTTACCTCCTTTGTCGAGCTACCATCGTTCGACAAGCAGCACCAGGGTAAGAGAAGCGGTGCACAATCGTTATTTCCTCTCCATCCAGTATCAAGTTCGGCACTGCTGTCGTCCAGTTCTGCAACACCACTTTGCAATTTGAAGGTGCAAAGCACATGCCAAACCGAACAACCGATCTCGACAGTCTATCTAGTGCCCATTGTGCATGGTCCGCAGACTCGAACAGGCACACGACGTCGTCTGCGTAATCTAGGTCGCATAGCTTTCCTCCATTTCCCAGTTCGACTCCTACATCCCGAAGACCTCCTAAAGCATATTCCATCACCTCGTCCATGACGAAGTTGAACAAGAATGGAGAGATGAGACACCCTTGTCGAACTCCACTAGTCGTTTCGAACGAACTTGATAGTTCACCGTATACCCTCAAGTGACCATAGGTATGCGGGTGATCCCTTGGACTCCAAATCGGTTGAATAACTGAACCTATTTGAAGTAATCCACTGTTTAAAGTTTTCATTATCTTTCCTCCACGTCATAAACATGAACTATCTTCTAAGCTCTATCTGCCTCGTAGAACAGTGTGCGCCAAGAAAGTTGGCTGGCAGGCTTGTGTCCTTAGTCTTTTAATAAACCTATTTTTTATACTCATTGCCTGTTCCATCGATAGTCCTTCGATCCAATATCCCAGCTCAGCCTTAGCACTGCTAGTGCTATTGTTCCACCACACGCCAGCAACATTGCGAAGAATCTTCGCATGTCTACCCCTAAGGTTTATTACAGGGATTTTCCTACTATGATGATCCATTATTTTTTACTAGTAATCGTTATTTGTAAGTAGTTTTACTTCAAATTCGAGGACTCGCGTGCCCTTTGAAGGGATCTGGTATACCGAGCGAGTCCCCTTTTCGTGAAGAGAATCGTTATTGTGCTTACTTCAAGAAGGACTTGTGCAGTTGCTAGTTCCCACAGTTTTATTAGCCTAAGTTCAATAAAGTCAAAGCTGTTGAAATCTGTCATCCTTCACAGGTTGATTTTCTACAGAACGCTTTTCTGATCTATTGTACGGTAGAGTTGAATTCCTTCCATGGAGCACGGTTTTTGATTTACAATACACTGCTGATATCGCCTCGCTTATACAATTCAGCACATATTGGACCGTCTAGTGGTTGATGTATCCCGATACAGTTTGTTTTGCGCCTTCAAAGCGCAATATTGAGAAGAACCTTTGTTTATACTCATTGTTTTTGGTCACCATTTAAATGTTAATGAGTACCTTAGATACTCTGGGAGCTCGACTGCGGGTGTAGGTGGTGCTGAGAAGGAGGTTACTTTAGGAATAACTTGAGCCAGAGTTGATCTTCCGAACCTGTGACACCTGTGAGGCCGCTATGACAATCGAGTGTCTCTCAAGAAAACAGTTTACAATAATGCAGTGCGTAGCACTCAGTTTCCTGGTTACGAGACCCGGGCACTTCGCGTTAAGAATGTTCGGTGGCTTTCTGTACTCAACTACCGGTTTCTCCGAAGGCTAACGCGGTTCCGATGGTGCCATCAAGTGAAAAATGATGAGGTGCATCGTCTTGTTTGAATAACATTTTCGTAACATGTTCTTACGACTATAGCTCTGGTTCCGACTTTTTTTACCTTGACAGTGATGGATATATATATATATATATATATATATATATATATATATATATATATATATATCCATGATGCGATCTCTTTTGTTCCGTTCGTGAGGCTTTTCTCATTTTATTCGTGTAAGAGTAAACAACTTGGACGAGTAAAAGAAAGCTGGATAACTTTTTCGAAATTCCTTCAGACCACCGCATGCCAAGCATCTGATAACAAAATTAACGAGTCACCAGATTAAGGTGCTTAGAATTTTGTGCCATTACGCGTGGTTTATTGCGCGATTAATCCATAATCCATTTCTGCTGTCGCTTGGGGCAATGCTGTATGAAATATCGGTAATAACCTGCGCTAGAATTAGAGAAAAGAACTTCTGTCGTAAAATTTTCGCATGATTATAAGTAACTCAGTGGTCATTTTTGTGTACGATTGATTTCTCCCCTAAAAACCATGCTCTTGGCGTAGTTTGTTCGTCTAATGCAAGACAAATGGTAGCCTTGTTTAGTTTAAAGCGCTGGAAATTGACCAAGGCTTTTTAATCAGTGGTTACTAAAAGACGATATTATTTCGTGGTCACTGTTCCACTGTCACGACAATGGTGTAAACGGTTAACGCTGAATGCTTAAACGTCCCTGACGCAAGGTCAATGTAAATGAAAATTCTCAAACGAAAAATTTCCTGTTCGTTATCATCCAGGACTGTTGGACTCCCGTTAACTCAGAATAATCCAGCCTGAAAATACGGGCGTAATCATGGGGAGAATATTCGGTAACATAGATGTCTCTGTCGGACAAGCGAAGTTCGCGAGTTCGAATTTTCCCACTGCCGGTCGACTTCCCCACATGGCAGCCCTCTGCTGGCTGCGGCTTACTTTCCGGGAAATAATGAACACTATTTCATTAATAGAGGAAGTAAAATGATAGAAAAGGCGATTTTAATAAGGAAACTTGCAAATAGATTGGCGATATTTATTGATGCTTTTTTATACTTAGCAAGTATTTGAACCCTGTGAATACTGACGAAGGAAGTTTTTGACTGCGGCACAATCGACAGTACTTGTTTATATTCGTCTAGCACAAAATTCGCATTAGTTATTGTTTAAATTGTCTGTGAATCTCGTCTTAAGGAATTCCTTCTGTCTGTTCGCCTCTAGAGTTACCCTTTTCCTTCTTTTTGCCACCCTAGAATCCATCCAACGAATACACATCATTTTTCTGTTTGCATTTTCTGTTATTCTTCGTAATGGCGAGTTAGGCGAATCGCATTTGTTCGCATTATTATTATTATTATTATTATTATTATTATTATTATTATTATTATTATTATTATTGCTGTTATCGTATACTCTTCACTTTGCGCCAAACTACAGTCTACTGCGCTTCCCACGGCAATAAGTGGTCTGTCCAAGCATCTCAGTTCTGTGATCGGAACCGATGCTGACGTCCAACCCGATTGGTTTCCGCCGGCCCCACCACCCCCATTACAAATTAATCGTGACAATGATAGACTTACCAGCGGGAGTCCTGGGCCGCGTTATCAACAGCACTGTCGACCCGGTGAGGAAAGTTTACACGGATTTGGTGCAGCCCATGTGTCTGTCCATCTGAACCCCAGCAACCCCGGAGCTGATCACCCGTTGAGTGCGCCTACCACCTGTGCGATATCGAACGTGTTGACCTCCAACCCGCTTCTGTCTCCTCGTGCGGATCGAACTATGTCTTCTCCAACACCACCTCCATTGCCACCACCACCACCACCACCGTCACCACCCGCGGTGCCAAGGCGCGATCCGAAAACAATGCTACATCAGCCACAGCGGAAACAAGCTGCCAATTCAGGCACTGGCACCGATGTAGGTGGTTGTCTCCGTTCTCACTTTATGGTGTGTGCATGCATCTCTCTCCTGTCGCTTTTTTCCTCAGGAAGGCTTTATGCACATTCAGCCTTACTTTTCTTGATTTTGGTTGTATAAATTGTAAGCTGTCGTAGGTTTACTCAGACTCATTTCCCGAGGGATTAATACAAATGAATCGTAATACAATATCACCAAATGATTCGGTTTGAATCTCAAATCTGCTCCACACTCGAACGCCACGGCCTTGGTCTTTGTTTTCCTCCGTCTCTTCTTCACCTGGTTTAATATAAGATCTTCGTTTAACTTCAACCTGGAGTCACCGATCCATCCTTCTTTTTTCGGGGATATTCTATCAGTCTTCTTCCTGTTACATTTATCGTCTCGTATACGGACGTCAAATGGCCGTCAGTCCCCCTACGAAAACACGAGTACTAAACTGGCCCTTACATGAGTCTTCCCCTGAATTTCTTTCTGCGATATTCCTTTTTATTACAAATGACTGTTATGATAACAGTTTAAACGAAAACAAGTACGAAAGACGTTTTTGTACAGCAGGTTTATTCTATCAACATGGTTTTTGGACTCTTATCATTCCAAACACTTTTCCGGGAAAATTTATGCTCATGCTACTAACTTGCTATTTGATGACCCCTAATGCACATTTGTATTTTTCAATACTTGCTTAGTGGCGTTTTGCCATTGGTAATATGACATGATTCGTTATTCCACACATTGCCGGAACACTTTGTTTTCATTAATCTTTTATGCCCTATATTTCATTCTAAATTTCCGATGATTCACTCTTGGTTTTTTTACAGAAATGGGGAGCTCCGAAATGATTTATAGAAATCATGGCCCTCCACTGTCTCATGCACTATGCGTTACTAGTCATGATTCTTTTCACTATTCTTCTCATTATTCTTACATAGATTGGAGTGTGCGTAACTAACGCGAGGGTGATTTTTGTCAGCATGTTGACTAGATGCGCACATGATTTTGTCTGGAGTTTTTCACCATACTTTGTCATGCGATCCAGTTTCACGAAATTATGGTGCATATAAAACTCACTTTAGCTGTTCTCTGACTCTATTAAGTTTTACCCTATGCCTGAAACATCTGTTGATGTTGATTAGATCAGTAGTATTGGGTGGCTTACAAATTATATCTATGCTCCGCGATTTCGGTTTCTATTTGGTTGTTTGCTGGCCCACTAAGTTTATCGATGGCTCCGTCGAAAAAGTGTGGAATGCAACTGACTGTTTGTCCGCACAATATCCAATCTTACCCGATATCTGGCACTCTTTAGATCCCTCATTTATTTGCCGCGCGTCGTCTTGTGGCTTTTTTATGATCGCAGAATTATGATGACTCGTGAGACTTAGCCCGGTGTTCGGTTGTCCTCCATGAACCGCTTTCTCAAGCAAGTTATTTCGCTCAGTCTTGTCCGGTTATCATTGGGTCTACGCCAAAATATCACGGGTTACCAAATCGGTTGCGGCTTTTTTGCCTAATTCAAATGCTGACAGAACTCACTGATGTTAAGTTCACCGGAATCGTGATAGAATAATAATGGATCGATAGATATTTTCCTATCGCATGCAATTTCGGAGTATTCGCTGTGTTCTCATTCATTATTTATCCCCTGACTTCTAGAAAGTCACTTTCTGGATGCGTGGTTTAATGAAGAGTTTGTGTTTTATTTAGTTTTTCCGTCTTCCACTTGTAACTTCTCGCAAACCCACAATGGTACTGTTTTTTTGCCTGCCAGTTTGCAATAGCGCTATTTTATTTGCTATGAAAACGCGTTTCTATTCTTACTTATTCAATCTCATTTAGCCGACTTCATTTACTTTTTTAATAAATGAGAAATCCAATGGAAACTATTTCTGCAAACAAACTAATACAATCATTCTCCTTTTTCATTTCAGTCTGAGCTGTGCAGGCCCAACGTAATCAGTTCTACTCCTGAGAGTCCTAAACAAATTGACATGGATGATATATCCAATCCGGTCATTGATCGTAAACGCTCATTTGACTCGACAGTAAATGATTCTCGCACTGTGACTGGGTCCGAACGTTCAGCCGATCAGGTCACAAATCCTCCTGTCCCAGCTGGCTCATCAGCGACTGATGCAGGCAGCCAACCAACTACATGTACTCAGGTGAGTCGTCCCATTCCACTCAAAAGCAATCCAACCGTTACTGATGGAGTAGTGGACTATCAACGTCACCACGACTCTCCAATCTGTACGACAGCAACTGCCATTTTGGACGGCCGTTCGGTTGTCCCGTGGAAACCGACGAGTCAGGACCTTATTCCTACTGCGGACACAGATTCCAGTGTACAAGCGGCTGTGGCTGCTGCACTGTCTCAGTCTGTGGCCTTTTCGGACGATAGCCCGCAGTGGGTTCCGCCAAAGCACACTGCAAACTCCATTGTACTCGCCTCGACATCAGAATATGTGGGGACGGTGCCGGTTGATGAAAGACCGACCGAAGTACCTGCAAATCCCAGACGTGTCGCGGCTACTCGCCCCACATACTTGACAACATCTCCCGGGACTGGATCTGATCCACGTCAAATTTCGGAACGAGTGAAACAGCAGTCGAACAGGCGGTTGATGTCCGAAAGTTCTGTTTCCCATAGTCGGCGGGATCCGGGACGCCGCAATCGGACTACATCGGATATGGATGCGTTGCATCTGTTGGCGGAAATGGGTCATCCAGGTCTAGGGCAGCAACAACAGCAACCACAATTGTTCGACGGAAGTGGATCCTCCGAACCTGCAGGAATAAACAATATTTCGCCAACTGAGGCGGATTGGTGGCGAGCTCAACAGCGATCTGGTCTCGCACTGTACGGTAAGCCTAGTTTTATACCATCGCCTCGCTTGACTGATGGCTAATGAAAAATGATGATATTGAGCATGCGTCCTTCATTAATCATTCCGAGGGAACAGATTAGAAAATCGAACTTTGATGTTTTTGGTTTGATTGTCACACTTGATACGTCGAGATCTTGTTTGGTTTACTACTTCAGATACCAAAGTTAATATTTTCTCTTGATTGAAACACTTTAAAATCTGCATTATTCAAGCGGTGTTTAATAGAAGGAGCTGCTTCACAAAATCAACGAAGATGTTTTGAACTAGTAAATATGGAGAATAGTCGATTTTTTCGAATTGATCTGGATGTTGATATTCCTCGACCCGGGCGAGATTGGAACCTGCTTCTTCTAAGAATACTCGTATCAGTTTATCGTGGCTGAATTAGGCAGCTCCAATGTAACAATAGCCGTGTCCCAAAGGATTCCTATTTCATACCGGTGTCCGAATATTCCATTTGGGATACGACTTTCTTAACTATGTGTGAAACAAATGGCGGATGTGTTTGACTCAGTCTGTTCTGCCATTCTATATCGATTAAGATATAGGCAGCACCACTCATACCACCACCATCGCTGCTTTCTCTCGGTCCACATCCGCCGCTGTGTTCGGTCGCACACTCGACGTCCGTAATTCGTTCCATCTCCATCCCCGTCCAATTTTGGCTTATGTCCACAGTCTGGTGCTGGATCACTGAACTTGTCATGACCCATGGTATAAATGTATTTTTGTTTGTCTGTTGTGTGCGTACACAGAGCCTGGTGATTCGAACTTCACTGATTGAATGACTCAGTAAACCAAGTAAAGTTAGTCTTCTTGTGCTTGACGATTTGTTTAGACCGCGTACAGACATCAGTAAGGATTGTTTAATATGGAAGCCACTAAATAGTGCTTTTCACAACCCCACCTCAACTCTTTCCTCCAACGAGCCATTAGCATGTAAACTGTGTGGAAATTATAAAGGGGGTTTGGCGTGAACAGGTTCAGTTTACGCGCTCCATCTACATGCAGGAGTCGTAGCAATTGGTCAGACTTTTTCGCCACCAAAGGTTGAATATCCGTTCGTCAGCGGTGGGCCCTGGGTAGTCTGATGATGGCACCTAATCGTTCCTCTTCAGGACTTGATTACAGTTTGTATTCCGTTTTCTCTGTCTCTCAGTCCTGTTTCAGTGGCGCATTTGTTTTCTTCGTACTTGGGACGTCTGGTTTCTGGCGTTATCCTCACCGCTTACCCATATCATTGGGTTGTCGTATTTGAATCATTTTTGGCCATTCCTGTTTTGTTTGCTTATATATCCGTTTGTATGTTTGCTTGTCTCTCTGTTCTCTTGTCGGGAGCAATTTGTAGCAAGGGACGTGGTTGTTGTTTCTGTTCCTGTAGGGGCAAATGGTGTTTGAGACGATGTTGCTCGCACCATTCTTGTTGTTGCTGCAGTGATTCATACATGAGACAGTGTTATCACTTGGATTCTGATTAGTTTTTCAAAGCATTGCTCATGACCGCTTCGATCTCAGAATGAACTTTGACAGTATAATGCTAGTTGCTGGAATAATATCGCCTATTAACTTAGGCGTTTTGTGTTTCGTGGTTAGGGAACAGACTATCTTATGGTGCTGGCAACAACCGAGTTGAGAATCGTCGTTTTGCTTGCGGTATATCTCCATCGAACCATCATTGTTAAAAAATACCAGATAAACTGTCTGTGCATCGGCGTATTCGAGAATCCGATCATTTCGGCAGATAATTAGCAAATGAAAGGAAGCACGGAACTCAACTATTTTATTATGGAACGCTCTGCTGTCGTTCGTTGTATGAAATTGTTCGAATCATGTGAGTGCTCTGTGCAGTTAGTTAATCTCTTTTTAAAAGTGAGATGCTTCTTGTCGTTGGAGTGTGCAGCGCAAACACGACTGTATTCATCAAGTTATTATGGAACACATCCCAGCACATTCACTTTTTCTGGCGAGTGTGATAGAAAATGTGGCGTTAGCGAGGCGACAACATTTTGTTTTCCGCATGGCTATTAACACTAAGCGGGTTTGTATCACAGATATTTTGCAGTTACATTTTCCGTGTCTTCAAAGCGCTTTATTTCTACCATTCGGGCCATCTTTCTAACTGTATTACTAGCATGATAGTTCCAACTTTTCGGTGGTTGATAATATACCGACAGAACTTATCATCATTAGTGTTAACTCGTTAGTGTATGAGGTAAGAATGTTGGAAGGCAACATAAATCACCGGATTTGTGAACTTGAAGGAATCTGCCGCATGACGGTATCCATTTGTCGATAATCTTAGGTTCATAGCAAATTTTACTGGAGTGAGTTATGCTGCTGTACAAGAAGCAATGTCTTGGCAATTTAACCGGCCGCTCGTAGCCTGGGTGGAATTTCGTTAGTTTGTCTACTGACAAGTATACGAGTTGTCCCGTGCAGAATGCAGCTTTGGTGGTAAACGCCACTCGCTGTCATTCGGCTTGTCACCACACCTGACCTACTGCGGCCTTATGCGGTTCGATGCCACTTCAGGTTTCATTTTGAAGGCCGCTGGGCCTTCCCCCGTTTAATGGACTCTAGAGGCCGTGGGATCCGTCTTTTTCACTGCACTCATGCATCAAGCACGTCGTAAAAAGTAGGCAGAAAAGGTCTGAGTATTTTTTTCTAAATTTGTAAGACAGGGTGCACGCTTGTCTATTCGACTTTTTCTGTTCATTCAAGGGAGGCTGTGATTCAACTAACGAGGGATGAATGTCACGCTTTAACTGCACATTCACGTTCAACGGTTCGTTGACCGGGATTCGCATCTCGCTTTACCTTCTTATTTGTTCTCTAGTTTCTGTTGTATATAAATGGAATCCTAACCAGTAGATAGTGCAGTTATATGATAGTGCCTGGCTTTTTAAATTCGTTTTCGTTCTGTTTGATGCGATGTTCAGTTTGAATGAAGCCTTTATTTCCTTTGCTTGGATTAGGCATTAGAATACTACGGGGCACAAGGGAATTTACTATGGCACACAAAACAGGTTTGACATGACTGCTAGTTGAGTCGTCTCTCCTGATCGTATTTTCGCATACTCAATAGTTTTGTTTCCTCTTTGGCCTAAGACAGATGATGGCAGGTTAACTAGTTATCGAGATCGCGAGTTGGGTCTATGCAATATGTCTATGTATATGACGAGCGTTATCTCGTCACTCGGAGAGACTATTCGTTATGCCATATACATTTTATTCACTGTCGTAGTGTTCTTCCCAGGCAGGCAGTAACGTGTACTGTTCCTAGGCCTATCTTCGGACCGGCGCCGCCTCACTCTTATCGGTGTCGTCGGCACTGTTTGGCGTGTGTGAAACTTTGTGCGTGCACACGCGCCCTCCACAAACGAGATTCCCTCTGCAGCCGCATAAAAACTATCGATCTTTTTTGCCCTGGATGAACATCTCATCATTCTTATGTTTAGGATAATAACCAAGGCAAACGGGTATGGCGTGATAGCTCGACTTGTATCGTTGTTCGCTTCGCTATCCTGGTCGTGAAGATGACGATGGTGATGTTAGTTATGATGCGGGTGAAGATGAGGATATCATCATTTTATATGAGGTTTCACTAGTCAGTCATCGACACTCGCAGATCATCGTGCATAGATCTTTTATGTGTCTCCAGTCCATAATCTGTTCCAGTTAATTAGCGCTCTGATGATTTACATCTTTGCTCACGTGGCTGCTCGACGAAGCCAGTCTCACACTAGCTGCATTCTCTCCCTATGTTTCTTCATGCGGTGTTCGTTCCATTGTCGTATTCTTTGCAGAGTTGCATGACCTTTCCGAGCCCCTTGTATTTCCATAAGGATGCATTGTGCACGTTTTCCCGCAGTCAGCGTCCCCGTATTTTCAAAAAAGAAACACTCAATTCCCTTTTCCGTCCTCCGTTCCTTTTGCGACTGCACTCACTTATTCCCTTGCAATTAATTTTTATCTTAATTTGTCCATTTTTAACGAAAACTGGCATCATTTGGCAAATTTCCAGATCGTTACGACATTCTCCGCTTAATTTGCAGTTGACTCCTAGTCCATCGGTGATCAAGTAGATTAAGCGTCTGTCACCAAAATGATCAGAGGTTCCAGTAATAGATCTGCCGGCCAGTTTAGTGGTAGATGACAGCTGGTTTTTATTCAACGTGTCTCTTCTGCCTCCAAATAGATCATCATCATCATCACCATCATCATCATCATCATCATCATCATCATCATCAT